>CM067324.1:117367500-117662500 GCA_034376525.1 Nicotiana benthamiana
TAGTGGTTTTCTTGGTCTTTGTACATGATTTACTCATTACAGATAGTAATTGTCACACCTCCTTTTTAAAACTACACCCCACGAAGGACGTAGATAAGGGATTTTTTCTAATTAAAGGACAACAGAAATGGAATTTATTTATTTGAGAGATTTCATAGTCGCCACTTGGGGTAATTAATGGTATCCCAAGTCACCGATTGAAAATCCCAAATCGAGGAAGGGGTTGACTCTGTTTAATAGTCTGCGAACAAGAAATCCAGGTAAGGAATTCCGTTAATCCGGAGAAGGTGTTAGGCACTCCCAAATTCCGTGGTTCTAGCACGGTCGCCCAACTGTTATATTTGGCTTAATTATCTGATTTTAATGCATTTTTGTACCTATGGTGCAATTTTAACTTTTAATCACTTTTATTCATTAAATTACAACGTTATTAAAACACGTCTCGAACCACGTTATATAAATGGACCCGTGATTTTTAGCACATTTTAACTTCGTTGAGATCTGGATTTGGATCACATAAATGCACACCTGTAGTTAGGAAAGTAGATTACTTAACTATCGCGCCTAAAACAATTTTGTGTGTTCAAATTTGCGAGGGCCATGGAATTTCAACTAAATGGCATACCTTGGATTCTAAGGATCAGCACAAAGTTAATTAAACAAGGGCCATGCATTCGATGTTTATTTGGCGTTAAACTAAGGCTCGAGGGACATAAGCTACGAGTTATCTAATTAGGGCTCGCCTCAAATTATCTAGAAGGGGAAACTGATTGACTGAGGAAAGTCCTGGAACTTCTATTTACCTAAAGAAAATCTCAAACCCATTACCCACTTTGCAAGCCTCAAATCGAAGGATGAATTAACAACCGATCTCCAACAAGCTCCAGACCTGGGCCCAATGAGCCCAAATCATACCGAACCAGAGATAAGGATCTCAGATCCAGTATTGAGCCTTTGCCAAAGCAAGAGATAAGGATCTCAGATCCAGCATTTGTATCACAAACCAATAGACTTCAATATCAATCAATAATTACTACACAAAGCTATTTTTAACGCTATCGTGTTCAACTGTTTGATTGCAAATTTATCCAATGTCTATTTTTTATTTGAATATGGCTGACTTGCTCACCTCTCATGGAAATTTAGACGAATACATTCCAATACTAACCCCCTTTCATTCCACAAAACATCATGCTAGTTATATGAAGGATAAAAGAAACCAACCTACACTTATAACTTCATACAACCTTCAACATCCTTATAGACAAAACTATGGCTGCATTGTTTAAAGTAGGCATGAAGCAGCAGAAACAACCTTCATTTCATACCAACTTAACTTAATTACTAATGTGCTAAATCTCTAAATACTACTTGGGATACTGATCAAACAAGATGAAATCAAAAAAAACATTGTTAATTAATTACAATAAGCTATAAGATTTGAATATTGTCCTTCTAACACTTGTTGTGACAAGTCCAGAATTCAACCATACAACAAAATCAGCTCAAATTGAATTGTACATGTATCATTTATGAAAGGCAAGATACATGGAACAAAGGATAACAACAACCGATGACTGAAACCTAGCATCTAAACTGCAGGATCCCTACTCTTAGTGCTTTGTTTTCATATGATCTCCACACAATGTGAGTTTCAAAGGTGCATACCTGAGTAAGAGACAAAATGAAGAAGTGAGGAATGCATCAGTAGCAGCAATCACATCAAACCAACCAATAGTCACAAATATATCAAGCTCCCAGGGATATAACCAGCTTTAAAATGATAAAATCAAATGCACTATGATCTAGCCAAACTCAAAATTAGCTTTTGATGACTAAGCTCAAAACCTTTCCCACTCAGATGAAGTAAAATGATTTCAGGAATTTAAAAAGGAATGAAAAGGTCACTGAAATCTAATGAAACAGTAAAATCTTTTGTAATTTTTGTATTTTTCTCGGGTTTTCAGCTCTTTATTTCTTAAAATCTCATCCCTTCTGCTCCAATCTCTGAAATATAAGTTTTAGAATACCTTTTAAAGGCAAAGATTAGGGCATCTCTACTAAAATTAGTTTGCATTGTAGTCCCTCAACGTTTGACTTGTGGACCAAGTTTTTAGCATCAAAATTGGCAGGAAACCCCTATTAGAGCTTCCTATTTAAGTTATTAAAAGATGCTTTTGGTCCAATATCTACACTATCCTCAAGTGTCCTATTAATTACTCTCTACCTTTTCCTTTAAATTTCTTTTAGACTGATAGACTAAATTCTGAGGCTTTTTACAAGTTTAAGCAAATAAAGTTCCAAACGGATCAAATTATGAAAGTTCTTAAAAACTTGCAAAAAATCAACACTGTAGGATTGCCTAATGGATAATTAAGAAACCTAACAATAAATTACTGGGTCTAAATTAAACCTAAAAATTACACATAGAAGTCATTCAACAGAAGAGATCAATACAATCCGAATTGATTAAACGAATAAAATTCAATTAACACAAATTGATTGTTCAACTCAAGTATTATCCAAATAAGACTGACACCACTTGACCATTATGCATGAAACCTAATTCAAACTCTGGAACTTAATCATGAAATCAAATTCAACAAAATACCTACTACAACTCAACTAAACTCAGGAATCAAAAGAAATGGAATTCAAGCAAGACTCAATAACTTGAAATTCAAGCAAGACTCGATAACTTGACTGAAATTATGAAGACTAAACATAATTGAAGTCATGACCTTCAAAACAGTTAAACTAAAACGACTAATGCAATTTAATTATATCAAACTAAACCTATTCTGACCCTATAATTAACCAAATCGACAAAAACTAGATGAGGAAAAGAGAGATTAGAAAATAAACAGAAAACTTAGCTTATAAAAGGCATGTAGTAGGATCTGACTCTCGAACCCTAGAATTTGACCAGCTTTGGGATTTTTGAGAAGAAATAACCACAGACCAGTGGAGAGGGGGTGGTAAGTGTTATAGGATGTGGGTTTTGGACGATTTTAGGGATGGTAAGGTTTGGCAGCCCCCATTTGAATTAATATTCGAGAAGATCTAGGGGTGTTTGAAGGGAGTTGAGTGTGGGTTTGTCATGATGGAGAGGAGAGGAAACGGTTCAACGGTGTAATTTTGGGGTCGAAAGGAAGCGGCGCCACCGTGCATGGCGGTAGAATCAAATCTTCAGGCTAATATTCGAGATGATAAGGGGTGGTTCAAGGGAAACTAGGCATGGATTTGGATATAGGATAGGATGGCGGTCAAGTTGTGTAAATTTGTGGCCTTTGGGTGATCGATGCCGACGGAGACGATTTCCGGCCGGCAGTTTGCCGTGGAGAGATGGCGGAGTTAGGGTTTCTAATTAGAGAAAGGCTAGGGACAGGGTGTTTAAGAAACATAGATGGTCAGGATTAAATGCAACCTAAACGGTGTCGTTTTGGTTGGTTCTTCTCTTTTTAATTAAATTTTAAGATTTCTTTTCACTTGTTTTTTAAAATTTTCTTTTTATTTTCCAAAATTATTATTAAAAATCCTATGTTAAGTTATAAGTCCCAAACAAACCTATAAAAATGCTAACTAATCTTGTATATAATTATTAAAACAAAACTAAAAGAAAAATTACCTAAAATTCAAAAATTAAAACTAAAAGAGCAAATAGAACAATGTTTTTATTTTTTCGTTTATAAAATGACCAATTGCTAACTAATGCTTGAAAAATGTCATATATACTTTTAAATGCACATGTCACATATTTTTTTTTTATTTTTTACTAATTAAAATACGCAAACAAATGCAAATAACTAACGGACAATGCCACAAAAATCCATAAAATTGCAAACAAGTAAAAGAAATGATTTTGTTTGAATTTATAGGAGTAATTCGTGTAGGACAAAAATCACATGCTTACAGTAATGCATATTTAATTATTGAAGCCAAGTTGGTGATCCTTCAGAAATTCAAGCTGAAAAATTTAGGAGAACTCAAATACTTCTTGAGAATTAAGGTTCTTAGGTCAAAATCTAGTGTTATATTAAATCAAAGGAAATATATACTTGAGCTAATCTCTGATACGAGCCTCAGTGGAGCCAAACCTACAATCATTCCTATGGAAACCAATATGAGTTTGACCAAAGTGTAGTATGACACAGACACTAGCATTATGGGAGATGTAGCATTGTCGGATCCAACTTTGTACTAGAAGCTGATTGGAAAGCTTATGTGTGTTACAATTATAAGGCCTGATATTATTTATGCTATCCAAACATTTCAACACCCTAAGATGTCACACTAGGAAGTTGCACTTAGAGAGGTGAGATACCTGCAAGATGCTACATGTCAAGGTGTGTGGCTGAAAGTTGGGGCCGGAACTGAATTGGGTTGTTGGTGTGATTCAGACTAGGTTGCATGCACAGATCAGTCCTAGGTTATGCATCAAATTTCGAGAATCCTTGATATCTTGGAAATCCAAGAAGCAATAGAAAATGTCAAGAAGTTCCACTGAAGCTGAATATAGAAGCATGGCTTCAGCTGTAGCGGAAGTGGATTGGTTGCTAGGTTTATTTAAAGAGCTGTGAGTGTCCATTCAAGCCTCTGTTATGGTCTTTAGTGACAGCAAATCTGCTATGCAAATAGCAACTATTCCCATTTTCCATGAGCGTACGAAGCATATAGAAATTGACTGTCACTTCATTTGAGATAAGGTCAAAGATGGTGTTGTCAAGACAGCCTATGTGAATACTCGTGACTAATTAGCCTATTTACTTACAGAATGGCTGTGTCAGGATCAACACCCGTTTCTTTTAGGAAAGCTTGGTGTGCTGAATATTTTGCACCCTCCAGCTTGAGGGAAAGTACTATGACTTGTATTATTAGTTTGTATTTGAGTTGTTAGTCTGTTATTTAATAGTTGGTTAGAAGTAGTTAGTTAGGGCCATGTGGCAGCGTCTCATTAGTTAAGTTAATTAGTGAGTGGGTTAGTGAAGTTCTGTATATAATCACATTCATTGTCCCTAATAAATAAGATGCATTCATTTTTTCAAAAATGCTCTCTCCTTCTCCTCTCCATAAGCTTCTCCCATTAAAGGACGTGTCAAGCATGAGGTTTCAAGTGCAGATTAGTGTCACACCTCCTTTTTTTCTACCATTGGAAGGGGGTATAAGGGAGGTTTTTCCAATTTAAGCGACAATTTAAATTATTCTTTGAAAATTGCCTCAATGCTCCCAAATTTTGAAAATATGAAGAAAATGGGGTCTGCCTGTTTTTGCTTCTATATTGAAATCACTGAGTAGGCCTTCATCGCGTTCACGATGGGCCTGTCGCATTCATGAAGGGTCAGGCCAATTAACCTTCCCTTCGCGTATAGTGGCTCACGTTCTCGGAGCTTTGATTCCTTGAGCCTTCCCGTTTGCCGGCCAGAGGGTGCGTTCCCATAGAACAAAATCCCCTTCCCCCTGCCCAGGCCCAAAGACCTTCGCGTTCGCGATAGCATGTCCATGTTCGCGAAGGGTAGCACCTCCCAAAACTTTGTGTTTGCGACGTGTTTCTCGCGTTCATGTAGAAGGAAAGTTTCTTCTGCCTGACTTACCCTCCACGTTCGCAAGAGTCCTTCCGCGAACGCAAAGAACAAAGTTCCAGAACACCAGAAATTGAAAAACTACAACTTTTTCCTAAGTTTTCAATTTTCCCAAATATTGCCTGATTCATGTCATTTCAAGTCTGTTTCTTATCAAATTTCAATGATTCAACTCAAATCACATATAAGACCAGTTCTGGACTCTAGCATCAAATTTCAAACACATTTCATTTCCAAAAACTCATAAATATTCCAGAAAACAATTTTCTTTAAAAACTCATTTCTTGAGCTTGGGACCTCGAAATTCGATTCTGGGCATACGCCCAAGTCTTATATTTTTCTATGGACCCTCCGGAATAGTCAAATTACGGGTTCGAGTACGTTTATCCAAAATATTGACCGAAGTCAACTTAAATATATTTTAAAGGTAAAATTCATTATTTTTCACAGAGTTTCACATAATGGCTCCCCATCTACGTGTCTAGACTATGTACGCAAATCGAGGTGAGAAAAGAGAAGGCTTCTAAGGTTTCGGAATGCAAAACTTACTCGTAAAGAAAGTGATGACCTTTTGGGTCATCACAGACGAGCTTCTGAAAAAGATGTGTACATGTCACTTCAGGCGAATCCCACATTAGAATAAGAGAGGAAAGTGAAAAGCTTTATAAAGCCCGACACAAGTTCACAGGCTACACGCACTTTTGGGGCTTGAGGTGGCATAGCCGAAAGACAAATCCGTACGAGCCTAGGCCTAAAGTGGAACATACGTGGCATGAGCTTGTGTCATGACATGCAACTTTAGAAAATTCGAATCTTAGGTATTTCAATTTCTTCAATGCAACTTTAGAAATCAAATATTAGTTCTTCTACTCTTTCAAATGCAACTTCGGAAAATTTGAATTTTAAGTATTTCAATCTCTTCAACACAATTTCAGAAATCAAATCCCAGTTTTTCTACTCTTTCAAATGCAACTGCAAAAAAATCAAATCTTACGTAGTTCAATCTCTTTGATACAACTTCAGAAATAGAATTTTATGTTCTGTAATATAACACTTGTTCTTCGAATATCAAATTCGAATCTTAAGTATTTCAATCTATTCAATACAATTTCAGAAATCAAATCTTAGTTCTTCTACTATTTCAAATGCAACTTCAAAAAATTCAAATCTTAAGTAATTCAATCTCTTCAATACAACTTCAGAAATAGAATCATATGTTTTGAAATATAAACATGTTCTTTGAATATCAAATTCAAATCTTAAGTATTTCAGTCTCTTCAATGCAATTTCAGAAATCAGATCTTAGTTCTTCTACTCTTTCAAATGCAACTTCAGAAAATTCAAATCTTAAGTAGTTCAATCTCTTCAATACAGCTTCAGAAATAGAATCTTATGTTTTTGAAATTTAAGCTTGTTCTTCGAATATTAAATTCGAATCTTAAGTATTTCAATCTCTTCAATGCAATTTTAAAAATCAAATCTTAGTTCTTCTACTCTTTCAAATACAACTTCAGAAAATTCAAATCTTAAGTAGTTCAATCTCTTCAATACAACTTCCGAAATAGAATCTTATGTTTTGAAATGTAAACTTGTTCTTCGAATATCAACAATCCAACATACGATTAGACGTCCAAATCTACTCCAAATGAATTCAAATTTAAAATATGTCATTTTACCCCAATCTTAATATTGTCAAAATAACAAATCTAATAGACTCATTTTGCAACTAATAAGAAGAAAAAGAAACCCTAATGAAGAAAGAGAGAAAAACGTACCAAAATTAGCTATAAGTTAACTTTTATTAAAAAAAATAGGTACAAATTAAATAAGGACGATTATACAGGACGGCCTGTGAAATTTTTACATAAGAATATCAATTGGTAAATTTTCAACTTACATTGTTCGTAGAATTGTTACCAGTAAAATTGCCGTGGATGAAGGATACCTAACTAGCATCTCTATGGGTTTTATTTAATTAACTTCATTCCTATTTTTTTCCCCAACATTCTGCGCAAAACCAAACGAGGGAAAGGAAAATCTGAAAATTTGCTACTTTTCTTTTCCTCAATTTCCAAGCAGAGGGCTGCCGACCAAACACCAGTGCCTTATGTTTATGGCATTATATGTCATTGCTAGAAGGTAAAGATCATACATGTTACATGAAGCTGAAATGCAAATAATATGCAGTAATAAAAAGAAAGGTGAAGAGACACTATTCTCTTCCTTATGGAGTCGAGATGAACTTCCAAATTAGCACTAAAAGAAGAGCATAATTGAGCAAATAAACGGTAGTTGTCAACTTAATAATAACAAGCGTAATTCGTCATAGGACACTGCCAGAAAAGGAACATCAAGTAAAAAATACATATCCACTTAACATACAACATTGAAGAGTCTCAGCTCATTCAGCAAGTAATATATAATATGGTATATATAGATCTGCACTTCCAAGAATCTTCAAGCTTAATAGTAGTCTTCTCTTGTGGTTAAGATGTAGAGCACAAAACATAGAAGACCTTCAACCATATTAGCTGCTCAGGAAAAGAAATACATCATTAGTAAATTTGGAAAAAAATACCAAGGAGTGTGTTTGGTAGGAAGGGAATTGTTTCTCATAAAAAGGTCAGTCTTCTGATGTTTGGTATGATCACTTACGAGGGAAACCCTATAATTACCTTAATCTTTTTAGCTTCATATTATTTGGTTTAACTAACACTTGTACAATAGTAGTATTAATCACTAAGCTAGGACAGATTAACAGTTTCATTGGAACACTCTCCGATTTGCTAATATTATTTTTAATTTATAATATATATTTTCATAAAAAATATTTTCTACATACCAAAAAATATTTTCTAGGAAAATATTTTATACTTCAAGAAAAATGACTTATGTCAGACCAAACACACCCTCAACGTCCCAACATGTCTGTTCCTCTTTCAAGAAAGTATATTGTTAGTCCTAAATTTCACCCCCTTTTGTTCTAAAAAGTTCTGATGAAGAGGTTAATAAGAAAGGAGTGAGTGTACTCACACTAGTTGAAGAGATGGTTGGTCTTGTCTAGTGTAATGGTCGTTGGTTTGCAAACCATTCACTTGTAAATAGTTTCGAGTATCAAATTGCTGAGGTGGATGCACAAGTTCGTAGCTTGAACTGCCTGGCATCAAGTTCATCTGCTGCTGCTGCTGCTGCTGGGCTCTCTCAGTTTCAGCAATCTGTTTATTTTTACTTACAAAATACCAATGAGTTTGTGCAGACTGTGCTACTTAAAATTAAGGATTAGCTAGTAAGTAATTGAAAAAGAAAGAGACCTTTGCTCTCAGGTACTGATTGTTGTTGTGTAAATCAATTTCCTGCTGTCCAATAACTTATGTTACAATTTTGGCATGAAAATAGAAAGCAGTACTATGACCAAAAAGGACTAACTTGAAATTGTAACTAGAAGAAAGATTGGATGACTTACCCTCTTCTGCATATACTCAATTTCAGCAAACAGCAGCTCATTCTGTAATTTGAGATCGGAATGTTAGAAAATAGTACCATTACAACAACAACAACAACTACCCAGTATAATCCCACAAAGTGGGGTCTGGAGAGGGTAATATGTAGACGAGCCTTACCCCTACCCGAAAGGGCAGAGAAGCTGTTTCCAATCGACCCTCGGCTCAGTGAAAAGTACCATTACAGTAGATTGAAAATAGAACAACAGTGTTGTGAAAATCAGAACAAATAGTCATTAAAAAAAATTGATAATTTCATTAGAAAATAGTGATGTTAAGCACCTTTTTGGATCTGATTTTGCTAATGCCTTTTTCAATGTTTTGTTCCAGATTCTTCAGATCTCTGAGGCTCAGTGCAGCAAGACACTCTCCCAGCATGTTCCTAAATCAATGCAATTAATTAGGTAAGCAGGACTATTTGCAACAAAGAACACAATTAGACTAATAAAACACATGTGATTGGAAAAGAAAAGAAAGAAAAAAATACTAAAACTTTACCTGTTCTTATTCTGCAGATTTCCAATTTGTGCACGCAGTTTGGAGGCTTCTTGCTGGTAATACTGGATTGATTCAACAACATTTTTATAAAAGCTAATGATGCTATATATCATGCTTGCAACTTGTAATTTATTGAACACATATTGGCTAAGAAAAGCCTATGTATGTGTAAAAGATGGCTTTTAACTTCATTAAAAATGAATCTGGAGATTGCTCCTACAATGAGTTTTCTTCACTTAGTACTGCTTTCTTGGCAAGGGAGCCTTGGCTTGTTGTCATGTAACCTGAAGGTCACGAGTTCGAGCCATAGAAACAGACTCTTGCAGAAATGTTGCGTACAATAGATCCTTGTGGTCTGGCTCTTCCCCGGACCCCGCACATAACGGGAGTTTAGTGCACCGGTCTGCCTTTTAGTAGTGCTTTCTTCAATTACTAAAGCAATTTCATGTCATACACCAAAAACTTTGACCTTGATCACTAGCATTGAGCAATCATAATCTTTTCCTGAACTCTTAGGAATCTACTCAATCTCAAATTTAAGCTTTTAACTTAGGATGATGCAAGTGTTAGAAAGTAATAGCTGCTTCATTGGAGCTCATATTGATCAGGCTATTAGGGGGAAAAATCATAAAATGACACCATATAGACTTGAACATACTCTCAACTGCAATGGAACGCTACAAATCATATATACTAGAACTGTGCACAGTTTATCAGAAATTTGTCATTTGGACCTTGATGCAAGAAATGACCAGAAACAATTGTTGATCCCAGGTGCTTTTTGGTTTGATTTCTATACCAAACCTGTCTTCTAAAGCAAATTAAACAACTTGGTCTTGCATATTAGCTCAAAGACAAAAAGGAAACGGGAAAAAGACTTCATCCCAAAAAAAAAAAAAAAACAATTCTCTCAAAATCATATTGATAAACCAATATTAATCCAGTAGGTAGCCACCTTGGGGATGATTTTACAATAGTTGATTCAGTTAAGTGGACAACATTAGAGGAGAAGTGCCATTTTGTTACTAAATTAATTACTCCTTAATAAAAAGCATTTATAGTTAAATGTTATAGTATCTTTAAGACTATAAGCTTCAAACATTTTCTTTTGGTAACTAAAACACCTTTTATTACCAAATGAGAATTCAGACATTTTATAGCCTTACAAATATTATGAGATACTGTTGAAAATAAAAATAAACTTGATTTTGTTATAATTATTTGGGCTTAAGAAATTATGAAAAATAAATAGCCCAATTCCGGAACATTCTAGGCAACTCTAGATTCCGGAATGTTCTAGAGAATTCTAGTCCATTTGAGCTTGGAAATACTCTAGAATTCTCCATAGAATCTAGCACATGTACCTAGCTAGAAAGTAATAGAACTCTCTAGACTCTCTAGAATTCTCCATAGAATTCTAGCACATGTACATAGCTAGGAAATGGTAGCACTCTCTAGACACTCTAGAGCTTGGCAAGCCTCCCCTATAAATATGGGATGGCATTTGGCATTTGTATAACACACAACACACAACATATCAAGCCAAAAGAATCAAAAACAAGTTTGAGTAATAAAAGTTTCTCTTCTCCAAAATCTTTCTACTCTTCCAAAATTCCCTTAGCCTAAAAGCCTCCCTCCAAATATTAATAGCAATCCTCTTCCAACAAAGTGGTATCAGAGCCACAAGATTCTAACCAAAAAATTTCTAAAATCATGGCAAATGGTGTTGCATCCTTCCAAGTTCCTATGCTCAACAAGAGCAACTATGATAATTGGAGTATCAAGATGAAGGCTCTCCTAGGTGCACATGATATTTGGGATATTGTAGAGAAGGCTACAATGAGCCCCTAGATGAATCTACATTATCCCAAACTCAAAAGGATGGTGTGAAGGATTCAAGAAAGAGAGACAAGAAAGCTCTCTACCTCATCTACCAAGCATTGGATGAAATTGGGTTCGAGAAGATCTCAAGTGCAACCACTGCTAAGGAAGCGTGGGAGAAACTCCAAACATCTTGCAAAGGTGCCGAGCAAGTAAAGAAGGTACGTCTCCAAACTTTAAGAGGAGAATTTGAGTCTTTACATATGAAAGAAGGGGAGTCCATTTCCGACTATTTTTCAAGAGTTTTGGTAGTTTCAAATCAAATGAAAAGAAATGGTGAAAATTGGAAGATGTTAGAATTATTGAGAAGATACTCCGGTCATTAACTTCCAAATTCGAGCATATTGTCATAACAATTGAAGAAACTAAAAATTTGGAGGAGATGTCAATTGATCAATTAATGGGATCCTTACAAGCATATGAAGAAAAGCATAAGAAAAAACAAGATATAGTGGAGCAATTATTCAAGATGCAAATAAAAGATAAGGAAGAAAATATCGGAAATGGACGAGGTCAATATGGAAGAGGTCGTGGTCGTGGACGAGGTCGAGGCCATGGACGTGGACGAGGAGGTTTCAACATCAATGAAGAAAGAAGAGAATACCCAAGTCGTGGGAGAGGCAACCAAGGTGCAAGGTACGATAAATCTCAAATCAAATGTTATTCTAGTCAAAAATATGGACACTATGCTTCACAATGTAGAGGGTCTCAAACCAAAGTCGAAGAGACCGCCAACCTTGTGGAGGATAAGGGCCAAAAAGACGTGACCCTACTTCTAGCATACAAAGGAGAAGAAGGGAGACAAGACAACACTTGGTACCTTGACACCGGGGCGAGCAACCATATGTGTGGAAAGAGGAGCATGTTCATGGAGCTCGACGAATCGGTGAGTGGTAATGTTTCTTTTGGTGATGAATCCAAAATACCAGTGAAAGGCAAAGGTAACATCCTAATCCGCTTGAAGAATGGAAATCACCAATTTATCTCAAATGTCTACTATGTGCCCAACATGAAAAATAATATATTGAGTTTGGGGCAACTCTTAGAGAAGGGCTATGACATTCACATGAAAGATCATAGTCTTTCCATAAGAGATAATAAAAATAATTTAATCACTAAGGTGCCTATGTCCAAAAATAGGATGTTCTTGTTGAACATTCAAAATGATGTTGCAAAGTGTCTTAAAGCTTGCTACAAAGATGTATCTTGGCTTTGGCATCTTCGATTTGGGCACTTGAATTTTGGAGGCTTGGAGCTACTATCCAAAAAGGACATGGTGCGAGGACTACCATCCATTAGACACCCCGATCAATTATGCGAAGGATGCCTACTCGGAAAGCAATTTCGGAAGAGTTTTCCAAAGGAGTCAAGCTCGAGAGCCCAAAAGCCATTGGAGCTCATACATACCGACATATGTGGTCCGATCAAGCCAAGCTCCCTCGGTAAAAGCAACTATTTCCTTCTATTTATTGATGATTTTTCTAGAAAGACATGGGTGTATTTCTTGAAGCAAAAATCGGAGGCATTTGAAGTATTCAAGAAATTCAAAGGGGCAGTGGAAAAAGAAAGTGGACTACACATAAAGGCCATGAGATCCGATCGTGGAGGCGAGTTCACTTCTAGAGAGTTCCAGAATTTTTGCGAGGAGCATGGAATAAGGCGTCCACTAACGGTACCAAGGTCCCCCCAACAAAATGGAGTGGCGGAAAGGAAGAACCGGACAATTCTAGACATGGCGCGGAGTATGCTAAAGAGCAAGAAGCTACCAAAGGAATTCTGGGCCGAAGCAGTAGCGTGTGCAGTCTACCTACTCAACCGATCACCAACAAGGAGCGTGTGGGGAAAGACACCACAAGAAGCTTGGAGTGGAAGGAAGCCAGGAATCTCCCATCTAAGAGTCTTTGGAAGCAAAGCATACGCACATGTACCTGACGAGACACGGAGCAAGCTCGATGACAAAAGTAAGGCGTTCATCTTTATCGGGTATGATTCCAACTCCAAAGGCTACAAATTATATAATCCAGATACTAACAAGCTTGTGATAAGTCGGGACGTGGAGTTTGATGAAGAAGGAGAATGGAATTTTGGTTCTCACGAAGACTTTAATTCCATTATTCCAACCGAAGAAGAAGAACAAAGATCTACAGCAGAGGATGCCCAGCGAGAGCTAACTACTCCACCTACCTCGCCAACAGCAGTTCAAGATGACTCGCCACCATCGTTTCTGAATGAAAGGAGCGAGGAACGCGCAAGGAGTTTGGAAGACATTTATGAAGATACTGAAAGGTTAGAGGACCTAACTCTTCTTTGTCTATTTGCTGATTGTGAACCAGTTACATTTGAAGAAGCCGTACAAAGTAAGAAATGGCGAGATGCAATGGATGAGGAGATCCAGTCCATCGAAAAGAACGACACCTGGGAGCTGACTTCACTTCCAAAAGGGCAAAAGGCGATCGACGTCAAGTGGGTGTACAAGGCAAAGAAAAACTGCAAGGGAGAAATCGAAAGATACAAGGCGAGGCTTGTTGCAAAAGGATACAGTCAAAGAGCCAGCATCGACTATGACAAGGAAATAACCAAAGGATGATCGATGAGTTCAAACAAGCGATGGCTAAAAAGTTCGAGATGACCGACATTGGGCTTATGGCGTACTATCTTGGCATTGAAGTCAAACAACTTGAGGATGGAATTTTCATCTCACAGGAGGGCTATGCGAAGGAGATCCTAAAGAAGTTCAAGATTGATGATTGCAACCCAGTCAACACACCGGTGGAGTGCGGGATCAAGTTGTCGAAGCATGATGAAGCTGAGAAAGTGGACACGACGATGTTCAAGAGCTTAGTTGGGAGCTTACGATATTTGACTTGCACGAGACCCGATATTCTCTACGGCACCGGCCTCATAAGTCGCTACATGGAGAATCCAACTACTACACACTTGAAGGCTGCAAGAAGAATTCTCCGCTACCTCAAAGGTACAATCAACTTTGGCTTGTTCTATTCAACTTCTAATGATTATAAGCTGGTTGGTTATAGCGATAGCGATTGGGCCGGAGACATTGATGATAGAAAAAGTACCACGGGCTTCGTGTTCTTCATGGGAGACACCGCCTTCACTTGGATGTCCAAGAAACAACCAATTGTCACTCTATCCACATGTGAAGCTGAGTACGTTGCCGCTACCTCCTGTGTATGTCATGCAATTTGGATGCGAAGTTTGCTAAAGGAGCTGGGATGGCCACAAGAAGATCCAACTACAATTTGCGTGGATAATAAGTCGACGTTGGCGTTGGCAAAAAATCTGGTGTTCCATGATCGAAGCAAGCATATTGACACACGCTATCACTACATAAGAGAGTGCATCACAAGAAAGGATGTACAAGTAGAGTACGTGAAGTCCAAAGACCAAGTTGCGGATATCTTCACCAAGCCACTCAAGCAAGAGGACTTCATCAAGTTAAGAAGTCTGCTTGGAATGACAAATCAAGTTTAAGGGGGGGTGTTGAAAATAAAAATAAACTTGATTTTGTTATAATTATTTGGGCTTAAGAAATTATGAAAAATAAATAGCCCAATTCCGGAACATTCTAGGCAACTCTAGATTCCGGAATGTTCTAGAGAACTCTAGTCCATTTGAGCTTGGAAATACTCTAGAATTCTCCATAGAATCTAGCACATGTACCTAGCTAGAAAGTAATAGAACTCTCTAGACTCTCTAGAATTCTCCATAGAATTCTAGCACATGTACATAGCTAGGAAATGGTAGAACTCTCTAGACACTCTAGAGCTTGGCAAGCCTCCCCTATAAATATGGGATGGCATTTGGCATTTGTATAACACACAACACACAACATATCAAGCCAAAAGAATCAAAAACAAGTTTGAGTAATAAAAGTTTCTCTTCTCCAAAATCTTTCTACTCTTCCAAAATTCCCTTAGCCTAAAAGCCTCCCTCCAAATATTAATAGCAATCCTCTTCCAACAGATACTAAATCTCAAGTTCTTTTTTTACTAAAACTTTATGCCAAGTCAAACTAATACAAACAAAGTAAACAAAGTAAACTGGATGGAAGAATGAAGAATGAAGTTTTATTATTCATTGGAATAAGTTTCAATTTATAAGTAGGAAAACTAACCAAACAGTAATCTACCTCTTTTCTTTTAAATATTATATAAAGTATGAAGAGAGAAGTCCTTTTTTTTTGTTGTTGCAATATCTTGTTCATTTCCTACATATGATATGAGAACCACCCTATTCTGATAATCAAAATTTGTCATAACAGTATAGGCATGAAGTTTACCCTAACTTACTTGAAATGAGATGAGAGAGGATTGTTTGAAATTATTTACTACTTACTATATACCTGAGCATTAGCCTCGGAAATTGAATCAGTGTTTGAGGAATCTGAACAAGCTTTCTTGTACCTCTCAATTGTTTCTTTCACACTGCACCATTCAAATGTTAGAATAGTTCTCTTTTCAATCACATATACTATTGACAAACATAATCAGATATTTCCGTTACACGCAAATATCCGAGCTAAATAACTAGAAAGATGACCATTTAGATATTCACAAGATTCATTATATTCTCATGGCCGTCAAAATCAAAATTTAAGAGAGGACAGCAAAAAGACCCTTTATATAATTTATATTTTTTGTACCCTAAATTTCATTTTTCACAGCACTATCCTGCCTAGCAATAGTTAAGCCTATTCTCTTTAAATATTCTTCAATGGTTGATTCTGTTTAGCCATATCCATACTGACACGACTAATTCGAATTCAGGCCTTATCTGACAACTAAGGGGTAAAAATACTCAGTGCCAAAGAAAAAAATCATCCCCGAAGTACGAATGCAAGACTTTTGGTTAAGGTGAAAGGATTCCAACCATCCTAACCCTTGCTGGTTGAACTTGGCTATAATAACAAATATCTAATGAAAACACACCTTCCAAAGCAGATAAAGCAGTAGTTAAGAATTTGTTCAAACGCCAGCTAAATCTGAATTCTAAAGGCAGAAATCGAAGGGAAAGAAAAAGAGAGGAAAAGAGATAAAAGAACTTAGCACATTTGCACAAAGCATTGGAAATTTTTTCCAATGAAATAGAAAGACTGACTCCTTGTTTGTACTTTGGATGACGAAAAAGGAAGAGAAAATGCCAACATTTTGCATTTACTTGTTTGGTTTGGTTTGACCAAGAAAAAAGAAAGGAAATTGGTGTAAAAAAGTAATTTTTCCCTCCATTGACGGATGAAAGAGAATGAATAGATAATGTGATACGTATTCGGATGCAAATTTAACTTCTTTATTTCTTTTTGAAGTTCAAACAGAACAAACACAATACTATATCATTGATTCACTTCATAAATATTAGTGATTTAGCTTTCTATTTCCTTCAATAATATATCCAAACAACGAATAAATCAATCAACTTCACATCTTTGAAAACTAATACTGATATCAATCATTTGCGCACATGTAACATAATGAAATTTCAAATTCCAACTTAGTCTTCACTTTGCTTAAGTTTCTTTAGTTTCCTTTTTTTTGTCAAAGTTTCTCTCCCCGTCCCATTTTCTTGAATGTGTTACTATTTGGGAAGTCAAATAAATTTCACTTTTATTAGGATCTTTTCAAGTTAACAACAACAACAATAACCCAGTATAATCCCACTTAGTGGGATCTGGGGAGGGTAGTGTGTACGCAGATCTTACCCCTACCCTTGAGGCTGTTTCCAAATAGACCCCGACATCTTTTCCTCCAAAAACTTCCCACCTTTCAAGTTATTTTGGAATATTTGAATTATTATCTATATTGACTTGTAGTACTTTTCATGTTGTTTTTAAATATATTTATTTTTAAAAACTTTAAAAAATTTATGCCTGAATTTATATAGTAAATCAGGTAACTTGACCTTTGTACTCTGAACTCCTTCACATATATTGGTGCAAGGAGTGATAAAGTTTAAACTACACCAAGTCATGTTTTCCCAAAATTGTTGTGCAGACGTTCATTAGAAATTAATTTTGTGCGAACCATAACTTAATTATATATCTTCTTTATGGAAAATCCATATAAAACCTAGGGTTTGAGAGAGGTTTCAACTTTAATATCTCCTTTAGACACCAGTGCTTGTTCCCTTCGAGCAAACACTAGAAACAGCGTCTTAACCACTTCCCTTTTGTTCAAACGGTAAAGAAAATCTGGATACTTTCTTATTTAATAAACCTTAATTCTTGCTAATTTAGGCCAACACGCAAAGCTGGAGAAAAAAAAAACTACAACAAAGCAACGTGTTGCTTTGAGTCAGACTCCATCTGTCCCCTCAAACATGACATTGATACAAAATTTTCTAGTACTATAGACCTAAGACTGAAAGAAATGAACCAACACACTGAAGGAATGACTCACATTTCCTAGTCTGCTACTACCTTAATTTCGTCGAGCTACTGATTGGCTGCTCTCTGCCAAGCTGGCACAATTTCCCACAACATGATTGGTCCTCTGTTTCAATGGTCCTGATTTTTGCCACGACATAAGTACCAGTTATTCCTTGGGTAATACCCATTCACTCTAGGTTTTTACCCACCTAGGGTTTTGTTTCAAGAACCCCAAAAGGAACATGGCATTAACTTAACAATCTATACAACTTTTTTTAAACTGTTGTAAGGTAAAGTGAATAGTATGATCCAGTCTTGTCTGTCTCATGATCTGATCTGATCACATTACAACCGTCCATTTTCAGCAGCCAATACCATGCAAGAAAGAAAGCCAGAGAGTTCAGAACTCTCTTATTGGTTGAGAATAAAAATTGTACGGATCTATATATGTCTCATCTCTTTCTTGACAACACATCTTCCAAATCAAAACTCCTTTTTTTAAATAAATAAAAAAAAATCTCATGCCTTACGCAAATATATCTATGCACAAGATCCTCTTCAAGTATTTGATAACCTAGTTAAGTCTACCCTAGTTTAAGTAATTTTCATTGGTTTAGAACTTCTTTATTCTTACACTTCTGTTCTTTGCTGTTTAAGTTCCAACAGCTTCAGAGCCTTTGTAAAAGCATTAAACTGAGATATCTCAAAGAAAAAAATATAGGGGTAGTCATATTTTCTTTTTTTTCAGTACTGGAGGTAGAAATTAAGAGAGAGCTCAGAGAAGGAAAAAAGACCATTACCTCATTACCATAATATGTCTTTTCTCAGCAGATTTGTCAACAAGTGTAAAATCTTGTATGACGTGACCAAAGATTCTTGTAACTGAGACAAAACTTACACCAACCACCCAACCCCAACAAATTTTTCTTTCAAAACTCTAAAGCTAGAGTGTAGATGACCCCATTTCCTAAACGGTGTAAAACATTTCAAGAAATAGGAAATCAAGCAACAAAAAAAAGGGGGGAGAGAGACACTGAGAACAATGTCAACTTTTTTCTATAATTGAGCTTTGAACTCTGATCGGTTATTTTCCACAATTTATTTCAAGAAAAAATCGTTTGAGTGTGTAAGCAAGGCAAATATTTTGAGATTTGACCAAAAAATAGCCTTAATATTCCTAGCAAAAGAAAACCCTAAATAGGGCAAGGTTGACTCTGCCAATAGAAATAAAGCTCAAGACAAGAAACAGTACTGCTGTGCTATTAGTGAAGTACAAAACCCTAATCTTTATTTTGATTGGTTGTGAAAGAACATATGTCATGTTTTTTTGTAAAAAAAAAACTAAACTACAAGATCTAAAACCCATATCAATCTAATTGATAGTGTTTAAACTATGGGACAAATGGACGAATTAGAACTGACAGCTTTCTTGCTTGATCTTTGAGAGAGAGAAAGAGGAGAGAGAGAGAGAGAAAAAACTTAGCAGCAATGGAGGAAGAAAGTAGTATGCTGATCTCAGAGTTCTGATAGAGTACTTCTTCCTAAATTTCTACTCTTTCTTACAACAAACAGATCTATATATCTACAAGTCAATTAACGAAAATGGGATCATAAAAAAGAGAAACTACCCCAAAATAGAGCAAATTGAAGGAAACAAACAAAACCATTAACGAAAAAAAGGAAAGGAAAGTCATTATTTGATAGAAAAAAAAAACTCAAAGTCTAAAAAACTTCACAACAATATAGTATAGTAATTGTAATTGTTCTTTGGCAGTTCAGATCTTCCTAAGCAAACACAAAACAATTAATTAGTTCCCCTTTTAAAAGAAGACAAGTAAAATTGCAAAGAAATGAGAAATGATGAAGAAAGGGGAGGACCTTTCAAAGATGAAAACTTGACATCAAAAGATATATAAGATTAAAACTTTCAAGTTTTTCTATTTTCAAGACTTTTATTAATATTTGTACCTGTTGTTGGCATACTCATAGAGTCTGCCTCTGCTTGAGAAGACAATCAAAGCAACCTCAGCATCACAGAGCACAGATAATTCATAGGCCTTTTTGAGCAAACCATTGCGTCTCTTACAGAAAGTAACTTGACGATTCGTTGTGTTTTCGATCCGTTTGATCTCAATCTTTCCTCTTCCTAGTTTCCTTTGTGGAGAGATCTCTCTTGTTAGATCACTTTGGAATTCCATACCTTCACCTACATATCAAAACATATGTGACAAAACTTGATCAAGATTAAAAAAGAAAAGGTAGCTAAAGAATTTGGAGATCACACTTTCCTAATACTGGTTAGAATGAATTAAAATCCCAACCCCATATTTGTAGTTACATTCAATAAATGGTTAAAATTTGATAGAAAATGCAAGGGAATTTAGTGAGGTAATTTTGGACATGGAATATGAATATTTTCAGGTGATGACTAACCTGGTAAGGAAAGAAAGGGCTGGAAGATGAAAATAGAGAGTACAGAAAGTTTTTAGTTCTTCCTTGCAAATTAATCTGCAGAGGATAGATAGATGCAGAAAATGGAAGAGAGTTTGCACTAAGGAATAGGTATTTATAAAGTAAAGACTGCTTTCTTTAATTTGTGATGTTACTATTAGCTAACTAGGATTTTCTTTGTCTCTGTTTATTCCTATGCTAATTTACATTAAACTCTGACAATTTTCTTTTATATTTCTCCTTTTTCTGTTTGTTGGCTAGCGTTGAACAAGCATGGATATATGGTTAAATAGGGAATCCTTCTCATGAGATGATGATCAGTCTTTCTTGGCCATTCATTTTAATTTCTTTATCTCCTGTTTAACTTCTAATTATGATCATTAGTTTGTAAGCATTTTTCTTTGATTGATCAGACCATTTTGGGTGGAATAAGAGAGGGTGGGATTGGGGTGGGGAGGGGGTGGGGAGGAAGAGGACAGAGTAGAAAATGACCTCTGAAAGTGACACTGATGTTTGATGGGTGAGGAGAACATTGGACTAGGTTATACTCAAGCTTAAATGCTTCTCAAAATTTGGATTAGACATTTTAAAGAATCTCTATTAAGAAAGATTTCGGCCAAATGATAGCCAAAGTATTTTCCAAATCTTTTAATTCTACATTTACATATCTGAACTCCTCCTCTCAGTCCATAACAACCTTCTTTACCAACTTGGAATCCCTACCTTTACCATCCTCTTTCCTGAGGCGCATTAAAAGTTTAAATTTAATGGAATCAACTTTTAAAGTTTGTAGCACTAAACTCACAGTATGTTTGAAATATCATGAGATCAAAATCTAATATTTGTTTGAAAAAATTAATATTTCATGTGTATATCTACTTATGTTCTTTGTAAAAAATATTGGGTTCAATTGAACCGGTAGCTCACAATTAAGCTACCTCCGCCTCTGCCCTCCCTCCTCTCTCCCTACCTTCACTACTTTTTCTTCTCTTAACTTTCCTACCCCTAAATGTACACAACTTTTACTTTGTGATCTTTTGTTTTTTTCTCCCACATAAAACTGAGACTATGACTAGATCAGTGAGGGGAAAAAGAAAAGAAAAAAACTAGATTAGTGAAACTAGCTATGACAAAAGAGAAGGTGACTGCTATGTGACATCCAGTGCACTAGTTTCTTTTCTATTGAAACTCTTCTATGAACAACCACTTATCTATCAAGTTACCATCATGCCAAAAAGTTACTTGTTCTTTGGGAAGAAGGCCATAAATTTGTCTATATGGCCGGTTTGTGCTCAATGACAAATACAACAAATTTACTGTCCTCTTTTCCATCTTTCCATTTTCTTGTCTACTTTTTTTGGTGATCATCATTTCTTCATCCAATTTCACTCGCATCTCAGTTTTCCACTACTTAGCCTTTGACCTTACCCTTAAGGTATGATTCGACATTACAGTGTGCTTAGTCTTTTGCCCTAGACATTGGCCTAAATTCTTGTTCTTTTGCTCTTATTAACGCTTATTTTCACATAGGAATTGTCATTCTTCAGTGCCAACCATGAGACATGTTTAACATTGCATTGACAATGCATTGTTTGGCAAGAAAATACATTAGTTTCCCTTGACCTCTAAAGCTACAAGATCCACTTATATGTGCATATTTAAAGGGGAAAAAACTAGGAAGGGTATATATTTGAAAAATGACTATTCCGTCAACAAGAAACATACCAACTATTTATATAATATCTTGAATAAACTTGGTGCAAGGATGATTTTATTGTTTGTGCTTAGTTAAAAATGAAATATACATCGGTGGAACCCTAGAAAGAACTACAGCCACAGAGTTGGAAATGAATGATATTCACAAAGGTGCCGTAACATTCGATGTGTCATGTCTACTTCTTGAATCATGTATACACTAAGGTACAGCTTCCACCTAGAAATAAAAGTGTGGGTCGCCATTGAATAGTAATTAAAAACCTCTTCAATGCTTGCAAACAGATTTTCATCCATCCTTAATTTAAGAGGTCATAAAATTTGCTTCTCTTCTACATTAACATAAAGTACATATGATAGGGACGTACAACAATCTTGTCAATTTTCTCCAAATCCTGAGGGACTAAGCCCATTTGTTTTTAGCAAGATAATATCCGGTGTACACGAGGTAATAATACTTTTAGCGCGCTCTAGAAACTATTTATATTTGGTAATCGAAAAAGTATATAAATTTTGTATAATTTTTTGTATAACATACAGAATATATATATATACAAAAAAATATACAAATTTTATACATTTTTTTGGCTTTATTTTTACCGCGGCTATTTTTATTTATTAAGATGTTGTCTCTACAGCTGAATATTGCATCATTAAAAATATTTATTTTATCAACATCTAAATGTTCATTATTTACCTTTATTTAGAAACTACTGATATACTAAATATAAAATGGCATTATCTTTTAAATATACTAAAAAGAAAAGAACGTCGCACATTGTGAAATTTATGATAGAATTTTGAAAATACTAATTAAAAATTATTTCAATAAAATATTAGAGAAAGTTTAACTTTTCATTGGATCACGTTTAAAAAGCTAGCAACACACTGTTGAAAATTCGTCTGATTTTTTACGGTCAAATATGGAGGAAAGTCGTAGGATATCAAAGAAAACTGGGGGAGAGCGACCATCAGAATATTCGCACCCAAAATTTTTCAAGCAGTATCTTTTTCTCAAAAAGTAATTTATATTAACAAATTTATTAAATATATACAAATATTAAATTTTAAACCTAGCTATTAGTACTTGAAGTCGTCATTTTAGAATTTAGAACCATAAAATTGAAATTTGTTACGATCCTATTAGTCTAGTTACTAAATCGGAAGCTCAATAATGAAATAAGAAGTTAGGTTGTTAAAGGTTGTTAGAAATCAGTTATAAGAGGGGTGGATTTGCACGTGATTTTCAATTGTTAGTTATAACTAATTTTCCCACCAAAATGTGTCAGTATATAGAATTGATTCCTCTGATTGTATTGCTTAACTTTCGGAAATGAAAATCAATATGCTCGTCTCTTTCTCTCTACTCTCTTCTCTCAATTGAACTCAATTTACACTTGAGCTTTAGGGATTCTGTTCAAGAGTTATTCCCTCATTTACTCCTTAGGTTTCTCTTTCCCTTTTTCTTAGCTCGTGATTGCTGGATCGTATCATTGGTATTAGAGGTGGTGAATAATTGGACTACAAATGGGAGATCACAGTACTCGTATGGCGGAATTGCGCAACAATGTTGATGGTCTCAAAGGATCTGTGGAGACAATGGTCAATTCTGTAACAGAACTAAACAATTTTGTAGAAAGTAGAATGGCACAGGCTTTGGAGGAAATCAGAAGAATGATGGTCAACAATGGAGAAAATCCTTCACCTAATTGTCTAGGTTTGATGGAACTGGGTTAAAGGATTGGTTGTACACATGCGAACAATTCTTTGATGTGGATGAAACTACCGAAGAATCCAAGGTCAAACTCGCTTCTTGCAAAATAGAAGGCAGAGCACTTCAATGGCATTAGAGTTTCATGAAGTATATGGTAACTAGGGAATGGCCTTGATGGGGAGAGTATATAAGGTGCCTCTATGCCAGATTTGGTGCAGAGCTCTTTGATGATCCCATGGGAGATTTTAAAGATCTCGGGAAAGTGTTCAAGATTATGTTAATAATTTTGATGAGTTGCTTCATAGAGTTGAGTTGCAAGAGGAATACATTATTAGTTGCTTCCTAAGAGGATTGAAACCATAAATTGACTTGCTTGTTAAGATGTTGGGTCCCAGATCTTTAGCCAAGCCATTAGCTTCGCCAAAATTCAAGAACAAACCTTAGAAGTGTAGAAACAAGTTTTTCTTCTAATCTCATCCTCCCTACTCCTTGAAATTTCCCATGATTTCAACCTACAAACCCCTCTCATTAAGGATATAACCATCTACCACTTAAACCTTCACAAGCCTTCCCAAAACAACAACCTTCCTACCCCAACAGTTCTTAGCCATCTTATAAAAATCCTAGGTTGTTAACTAGTGCTGAGATGGAGCAGAAAAAAACTAAGGGGTTGTGTTTCCACTGTGATGAGAAACACACTGTGGGCCATGTATGTAAGAAGAAGAGGCAATTTTTCTTTATGGAAGTAAAGGAAGTAGATGAAATGATAGAAGTGGAGGAGGAATTTATGTTGGATCCTGGAGAACTGTTGACTATGATAGCTCAAGGTCTTGAGACTGATTCAGAAGGATCTATCTTACCTCATGTCTCTGTGCATGCCATGAATGGTGCACATGATTTCAGGACTAAGAGAGTGACAATATCAGTCAAGGGAAAAGTAGTCCATGTCCTCATTGATAAGGGTAGTACACATAATTTCTTGGACCTCAACACTGCCAAGAAGTTAGGGTGTGTTCTAACTGCCATAGTTCCTTTTGCAGTATCAATAGCTGATAGTAATAAGGTGCAAAGTCATTATGTTTATAAGAAAATGTGTGGAAAATGCAGGGAGTATTTTTTTGACTCCGACGTACTTGTATTGCTTATTAGAGGATGTAATATGGTTTTGGACATCCAATTTTTGATCACTTTAGGTGATATCCAATAGAATTTCAGGAAGCTTAAATTGGAGTTCACTATCATGGGTAAGAAGATCTCTTTACGGGATATTCAACCACCTGCTGTTAAACTCATACAAGCAGGAGAGATGGATAAACTCCTTGCTAAACCAGCTGAACTATGCATGATTTCAATAGGAGTACTGACAGGAGGAGATTCAAGTGAAGTTCCTAGTTTATTTTCACTAGTAACCTAAGATCAAGATCAGGAGGAGGCTGAAGAACTAAACTTAGCTCTATAAAAATACAAGGACATATTTGAGGAGCCTAAGGGAAAGCAACCTTCAAGAGAGCATAATCACAAGATTGTTTTAAAGGAATTTACTGCTCCAATCAATAAAAGACCCTACAGATATCCAGTTATTCAGAAGGATGAAATTAAAAAGATGGTCGATGAAATGATGAGCTCTACGTGATCGTGCACAGCACAAGTCCTTACTCTTTCCATATTGTAATGGTGAAGAAGAATAATGGAACATGGAGAATGTGTGTGGACTATAGGGAATTGAACAACTGTACAGTGAATAATAAGTTCCCAATTCCTGTAATTGGGGAGCTATTGGATAAATTACATGGAGCCAAGTATTTCTCAAAGTTGAATCTAAGGTCAGGGTACCATCAAATCAGAATGTTTGAGTAGGACATCCCTAAAACAGCATTTAGGACTCACCATGATCATTATGAATTCATGGTGATGCCTTTTGGGTTGAATAATTATCCCTCAACTTTTCTGATTGTCATGAATCAGATATTCCACAGTTATCTCAAGAAATCTATTTTGGTCTTTTTATGACATCCTCATTTACTGCTCTAGTTGGTGTTGATGGCCAATTTTTTTCTATATATATTTTATGTGCAGAGTACCTTCAAAATAGCATATGTATGCATATATAATTATATCCAAGTGTTTTCTTATTTTTAAAAGATTTTTAAATCAATTTATTCTCCTGTTTTTATCCATAAAAATCCAATAACTACTTCTAAAGTTATCATTTTGATGATTCACTTGTTGAACTTTTTTATTTATACTAAAATATAGCTAATATAATTTTTTCATATTTTTACAAATTTATTTAGTATTTTTAAAGTTAAATTGCATATAATTGCAATATTAGCCCCTTTTAGCGTTTGCACTTATAAAAATTACATCCAGTATTTTTAAATTGATAATTATGTGTTACATATCATTTTACTAATTTCAATTTATTTCCAGGTTTTAATTTACTATTTTTATAAAATAAATGGGAAAATAACTATTTAAAATCTAGTCAGATTTTATTTCAATTGTAGCCTAATTCTACCCCAATATAGGCTACCCCAATTTAAATTCAATTGCCACGGCCCAATTCCTACTCATACCTTACCCTCGACCTAATTAAACTGACCCATACCCGGATCCCCACCTAACCTTTTAAATCCTAGCCATTGATCACTTAGATCAACGACCACCGGCTGCCCTTTCCTTGATTAACTTCAAATGACCCCCTAAACCTTATCATTTCTCACAACTCGCCGCCTCTGAGTCCCTACTCTCTCAAATCCTCTCTATAACACCCTCAAGCCCAAGCCACCGCCGCTCTAATCCATGGCCTTCCGAGATTATCGGAGACCTATACCAGCCTTCCATGGCTTCTACGTGTTTGGTTATGTGGTATAATGACCAGACTCTGAAGCGATTTGGTCCAGTGCTTGCTCGATGACCTTTCTCCGGTCATCCCTGACCTTTCTCCGGCCAGCCATGGCTATTCGAGTCAGACCTTTGACTCTCTTGTCTAGATCAGTAATTTTCATAGTCTTTCTCGTTATTTTGGGTTCTTCTAAAACCCTAATCTCCGAGACTTTTCGATTTCTTTCAGATCTACCTCATATCCATGCTTTCCATGAGTTTTTAAATGTTTTCTCGAAGCTTCTTTTACTTTGCTTTCAAAAAAAAGAGAAGATTCTTCATCTTTTACGATTAGGGTTCTTCTTTTAAGTTATTTGAAACCTCCTCTGATTTTAGTATGTTTCTGATTTTGCTATGTTCTGCGTATGTTGTTCTTCTATATGATTGTTGTTGAAAACCCTAATTTCTTTTGAGTTCATTCGAGTTTCTGAAACTATTTGCTAGTATTTGTTTGATTTATTTGTTTATCATCTTTAAACTCGATTGTTGTTAAAACCCTAATTTCTTTTGGGTCTCATTCGAGTTCTGAAACTGTTTATTAGAGGAGTGCTTTTTTGGTTAAGTATTTTCGATTTATTTGTTTATCATCTTCTAAGCTCGATTATTATTGAAAAACCCTATATCTTTGGGTTTGGAATTGTTCGTTTGAATAACTAACTCTATTTGAAGTTCTTTGTTTCATAATCCCTTTTCTTTATGTGATTCTGGGTTTTACTATCTCTAAAACTCGACTATGCTCGAAAACCCTAACTTTGTAGGAGGGTTTTCTCATCTGTTACCGCGAGACCCTTTTGCATGCTTCCGATACTCTATTTTTCTTCACTAGTGATTCAGTGTGACTTGACCTACTTGATTATTATATTTCGAACGTCTGCTATCTACTGAACCTTGTACTAATATTGAATGTTGTTTCTTTTGCCAATAGGTTTGGCCTCGCATGTCTAGTGTTTGTACACTCTATTTATATGCGGAGTTTCCTTCTTTGATTGACTTTCAATCTTGAGACTGATTTTAAAACTTTTCTTTTGTGAACTCTAATTTCACTCGCCTGTTAAAGTCTTTTTCCTTATTTTACCTTGCTGAATCTACTTCCAAAAAATAAGTATATTTCTGTACTTTGACTCGATTGCTTACTTAATGTTTTCTACTTCTTTTATGGCAATAATCAGTCTGCCTACAAACTGATTTTCTTTTCTTATTTTTAATATGTTAGCCCCGTTAAACAAGTGATTCCTCAATTAAAGGGGAATCACTTGGTTGGTTGATTCTGACTGTTGATTGTTTTCATAGTTGTATTGAATTTTACTTATTACCTTATTTCTCACATGTTTTCAAAAGGCTATAAATACCATGCACCCCTCTTCTTTCAATAACACGAAGAAAAGGAAGAAAATACTTGAATTCCGAACACACACTCCACTAAAAATATCTCACTTTATCTGCTGCTACTTGTGTTGCTGCCTTACCTAGCCGGTGAAAGCCAAGGCTAGGCTGTGGGAAGCTTGCTTTATATTTTCTTTCTGCATTTACATCTTACTGGTATGTTCTAATTAATTTTCAGCATCAACAACAACTTGTTTATTTACTATTTCCTTCACCCTTGCTTGTTTCTTGCTTGTATTTAATCAAGTTCCTTTATTAAGCATGTTGTAATCTCCCCTTTCTATTCTGAATCAATGTTTTCTTATGTATGAATCTATTAGTCACTTATTATGATTTATGAGTCCTAAACCCCTATATCCCTTATGTGATGGTATCTTTGGTTGGTTGGGGCATGACAGCATTTGGACATTGCTGTGCATGACACAAACCTGATTCCCCTGAAATGATAACCTCTATATTCACTCTATATGTTATGTGTTCTGGTTGGTTTATGGGCCTGCCAGCACCATCTATTGATGTGCATGCCAAACCTGATCTCTGCATAAGGATATATGCTCCTTGCAATGTATTCCCAAACCCAAGACCCCCATTTGTATGGAAATATTAATTTTGAGCTTTACCAATACTGTACTCCATCACCCTTTACCCCTCTCCTTTCCCCACTCCGTTTTAAATCTCTATTTATAGACTACCATCATATTCTTAGAATTAACCCCTCTTGTGTGAGCCTTGCTTTGAGACCCATGAGCTCCCTCTGAACTTGGACACATAAGGGTTGGCCCTTCCACACTGCATTTATCTCTATCTAGCTCTGTAAACTTGGGTGTAAGCACAGCCCGGGGCCCTTGAGGCCCTTAGAGAACTCTAACACACCCAGGTTTGAGAAAGACATTGAATCAATGGCATTTGAGGTGGTTTATTCCCTAACTCAGGGAGGAAGTCAAAAATCAGGCTTCCTCTGGTTGTAACTTCTTTTGTTTTATATTCTGATGTAATTCATTATTTTGGTCTGTAATAATTTATAGTAAAGATTCAGGGTTGGCTAGTGAAAAAGGGCTGGGTAATTATGCATGCTCAAGGGTAGAAAATATGTTTATAGGTTTGTGTTCTGAATGATTCCATTCTGCATTTTAGAAGACATGCATATAGGACTTGTTTAAACTTCTGCATGTTTATTACCACTCTTAGATGCTATGCATGTAGGACCAGTTTCTACATGTTTAACTTTGCACTTAGAGAACCTGCCTATAGGACTTGTTAAATTCTGTATGTCTAGTTCATCATTTAGATAACATGCCCATAGGACTTGTTTAAAATTTATGCATATTACATCCACGCTTAGACACCATGTTCTTAGGATCTAAACGGCTAACATCAGACATTATGTCCATAAGGTTAAGAATCAGTACTCCTTTTTAGAAAACATGCCTATAAGAAGTAAATCTTCCATGTTTCCACTCCATGTTCAATTAGATATTATATCTATAGGGTTTTAAATCATTCAATTAGATATCATATCTATAGGGGATTAAATCAACAATTAGATATCATGTCTATATGATTAAAATCATTTAACTAGATATCATGCCTATAGGGGTTAAAATCAGCAATATTAGATATCCTATCTATAGGAATAAAAATTAGCAATAGTGGATACCATCATCTACAAAATCTGAAACTAGTCTAATTTAAAATCAGCTTTATGCTGAACGAGTTTTTAAATAACCTAGTCCCCTTAACAAGCATGCTTGTAGGATCTCAATTCATTCGCTTTTTTAAATTGTTACTGCTTTGCCACTCTGAGTCAATAATAGACACCATGTTCATAAGATTTCACCCAAAAACTTAGGAAACCCTTAGGTTATAACAATAAATGAATTTGAGCCCGTTTTTGTTAACTAGTAATTGCTACAACCAGCAGGCAGGCCTAATTCGGACTTCTTGTCTGGGTTACGTAATAAATTGGTCTGCTTCAATAGCTCAAAATCCCTTTGCCTTAGTATTTTTAGATTCAGACCTTGATTGTTGTTTAAGTCATGTTATTTGGTTGCTTTGTTTGAGGAGGTATATATGAGCCTTCAGTGTTTTATGTGCTTCCCCCTTTTAATGTGCAGTCCTATGTGGTTTGTATGTCGCCTTAGATTTTTTCACCTTTGAAGCTTCAAAGTCGGCCTAATATCCCTCCTCTTTAGGAATAGTAGTCCTAAGTGCCCCCTAGACTGATAGGAATGGGACGGGTAATAGCATGCAATAGTGGTGGAGACCAATCCGCGCTTTAGTACTTTAACGGGATGGGAAGGGTAGATACGGATATAATGACCGATGCGCTAATACCACGTGTAGCCCCTCTTTTGAGGAGTGATTACCGGGTATTTCATTGATGTGATCAATATTACAAATAAACCTAAGACCCCCTCCCATGTCTTTCTTTTCCTTTAAAGCATTGTAACTTCTTGTCAAAAATCATCCTTTTATTGATCGATGTTTCAAACTTTATTTTACTTTCAAACATTTGTGTATTAAAATTACCTCTTATTTGAGCCTTATATGTTTACATGCTAATTACACCAAATTCACAAAGAACTATCTGGCTGGTGACCACACTAGTGGATCCTGAGAGGTGCCTAACACATTTCCCTTAGGATAATTTCAAGCCCTTACCCTATCTCAGGTTATCAAGCAAACTTAGAAATGAACCTTCTAAGTGTCCTAATTCATCATAAATCATTAGGTGGCAACTCTTCAAAGGCAAAATCGTTTCTCAAAATGAACGAGTTGCCCTATACCCAAAATGTCACAAACCCGATCTCCCGACGCAAAGAAGGGGAAAAAAGGGGCACGAAAGCTGGTTAAACCATATGATTCATTTATAAGAAGCTTTACAAGTATTAAGATCTCATGTGTTGTTTGTCAAAAAAAAGCAGATATACTTTTGGAGTCAAACGAATAAACTAGCTAGGTCATGTTATTAGCAATAAGGGAGTGTCCATGGATCAACATAAGGTGTCAGCTGTATTAGAGTAGCCTCAACCAACCACCTTGAAAAGGTTGAGAGTTTTTCTTGGTCTAACTGGCTACTATAGAACATTCATCAAGAACTATGATTTAATTGCTAGACCATTACGTGATCTACTTAGAAAAGGGAATTTTGCTTGGAATACTTTAGCCAATGAAGCCTTAGAAGCATTAAAGAAGGCTATTACTTCTTCTCCTGTTATAACATTGCCTGACTTCTCCAAGGAGTTTGTGATAGAGATTGATGCCTCCGGTGAGGGCATTGGAGTAGTGTTGATTCAAGACAATATGCCAATAGCTTTCTTTTGTAAAGGGTTGTCAAGAAAGAATAAAGCCGTATCAGTCTATGAAAGGGAACTTGGCTTTGGTGACTGCAGTTAAGAGATAGAGACCCTATCATTTGGGCAAGCACTTTGTGATTAAGACAGACCATCACAGCCTTAAGTACCCGTTGGAACAAAGAATCACTACTCATATCCAACAGAAGTGGTTAATGAAGTAGTTAGGATATGAATATACTATCTACTATAAGAAGGGGAAGGAAACACTATAATAGATGCTCTTTCAAGGAAGAAGGAAGCCATCCAACCCTGCAACATTTCTAGAGTTTCTTCACAGTTATTAGAAGTTGTAAAACTTGGCTGGGATCAATACCCTCATTTGCAAAAGTTGATACATTATAATCAGTCTGGTTCTAATCCTAAACCTTAGTATTCCTTCACTGGTGGTGTATTGAGCATGAAGGGCAAGAAGATGTTAGGAGCTAATCCTATTCTAAGGAAGCAGCTACTGTCCTTTTATCATGAGAGTTCTATAGGAGGCCACTCTGGAATCACTGTTACCTATAAGAGGATAAAGTAGGATTTTTATTAGAAGAAGCTGGAATAGGATGTTTACAAGCATATAATAGAGTGTGACACCTGCCAAAGGTGCAAAGAAGAAAATGTAGCATATTATGGTCTACTACAGCCTTACCAATTCCAGAAAAGGTTTGGCAAGATATTTCAATAGATTTCATAGAAGGTCTAACTAAGGATGCTGGTAAAGAAATTGTTCTGGTGGTGGTGGATAGACTGAGTAAGGTTGTTCACTTCATGGCACTCAAGCATTCTTATACAGCTCTAGATGTGGCTCAAGGTTTTATGGACGGGGTGTTTAAGTTGCATGGCATGACCAAGACTAGTCTCAGATAGACACAAGGAGCTATTCAAACTACAGAAGGTTTCACTCTTAACTTCCTCTGCTTATCATCCTCAAACAGATAGCCAAACTAAAGTTGTTGATAGATGTTTGGAGTGTTGGTTGAGGTGCATGACTTTTTTCAAAACCTAAAGATTAGCCATTGTGGTTACCTCTAGTGAAGTGGTGGTATAATACCACTTATCATTCAGCTACCAACATAACCCCTTATTAATCAATTTATAGGCAAAATCCACCTCACTTCTTCCTTACATGCCCTTTGATTCTCAGCTACAAGTGGTTGACAGAAATTTGCAGGCTAGGAAAGCTACCTTAAGGACTATGAAGGGTCACCTAGAAAAATCTCAACAATGTACGAAGTTGTAGGCAGATAAATCCAGAAATGAAAGGTCTTATTATGTAGGTGATTGGGTCTTCATTAAACTCCAGCCATACAAGCAACTTTCCTTGAAGGATCATGCATATTAAAAGCATGCAGCAAAGTTCTTTGGCCCATTAAAAATACTTTCTAGGGTGGTATATGTTGCTTATACCTTGGATTTACAACCTAACTTTAACATTCACCCCACCTTTCACATTTCATTACTAAAGAAGAAGCTAGGTAATCATACTGCTTCTGTAACCTTGCCTGTTGTGCACTCTGATTCTGGCCATATTTTTCTAGAATCTAAAGCCATTATTGACAGGAGATTGACCAAGAATCATGGAAAGTCAATTGCAAATGTATTGGTGAAATTGTTAAATGCTCCATGTGAAGACAGTACTTGGGAGGACCTACAATCTTTCAAGCTGAAGTTTCCTCACTTTAATCCTTGAGGATAAGGATTTTTTAAGAGGGGAGTATTCTTATGATCGTATTAGTCTTGTTACTAAATCAGAAGCTCAATAATGAATAAGAAGTTAGGTTGTTAAAGCATTTTAGAAATCAGTTAGAAGAGGGGTGGGTTTGCACGTGATTTCCAATTGTTAGTTATAATTAACTTTTCCGCCAAAATGTATTAGTATATAGAATTGATTCCTCTGATTGTATTGCTTAACTTTTGAAAATGAAAATCACTATACTCGTATTTTTCTCTTTACTCTCTTCTCTCAATTGAACTCATTTTACAGTTGAGCTTTAGGGATTCTGTTCAAGAGTAATTCTCTCATTTACTCTTTAAACCTTTTTCTTAGCTCGTGATTGCTTGATCGTATCAAAATTTTCACTCTGCCTTTTGCTAAAATAATTTTTAGCAAAAAAATCTTTGAAAATTTAATAATTTATAATACATAAAAAGTGATTTCTTTATTTTGGTATTTTCCAACAGTTATGGATCGAAAAAAGTAGCGGTAAATTGTTTTTGGAATTTGGCGCCAATGTTTTTCCGATTGATACAAATGTCTTTTTGACGTCCCCTTTTTTGCATTTACCATCAATTCTTGTTAAAAATTAAGTGCTAAAAATTCAGTAAACTCTAGTACTGATATGAGTGGTAGTTCTGACGGTAACCATCTATGATGATGGTTGTAAGATGACAAGCACAAAACATAACACAAAATTGATGCTCGCTAGCCAAAGATAGTATAGTTTCATTATTGTCTTCACATTAATTGGATTTAAATAATGTTCAAGTAATAGCGTAAACGCTATTCAGGATGATTAACTCATTGATCTGAGTGATTTTGAACTAAATTTAATTATAATAACTAAAGCAATTAACAATTGATTAAGGAAAGACAGGATTTGAGCAAAACTAAAATAACAATGGGACAAATATGGTTCGTCACAAGATATGTACAAGATAGTTATTCAGGATCTAACTCTAGTTCAATTCACTTTTCGTGTAATCAAGACTCATCTCACGATTAAATCTGAACTCTATGAGATGAACTAATATAAAGCACTATGAAGGTATGCAGGAATAAGTTTATGGACTAGTCTTTAGGAAAATATCTCTTGAATATCTCCTAACTTGATTTAATCAATAATTCAACAAGCTCTTTCGATTACGTAAAAGAGTCACTGAATTAAACCAAATGAAATAATGCAAAGAAAATCACCCCAAATATTCTTCTTTCGATTAAGTAATTCGGTTAGCAAAATTACAACCAATTCAAAACTCTATAAATGAATTCATGCAAAATAACTAGAGTTAAAATCCAAAAATATCAATCAAACACCATATCCGTCAAATTCTAAGGTGAACGACTCCATAATCATGAAGAAAGTCATCACAATTAGAGTTAAAGAGTAAAAAAAAAAAAATTCAATCCAAACTGGGGTGTTGAGTTGAGGAAACAATGATGAATCCTTGTGCCTTAGAGTCTCCAATGCTCTTTCAATCTTCCATAGGTCAAATTAAATCCTTCAAAAATCACGTTTTTGATGTATTTATACTATGTATAAGAGATTTCAGATGGAACTACCCTTTCCAAGTTGAAGTGAAAGATTACTCTAAGAAAAATACACAGGCGCGGCGCGCCCCGCGTCGCCCCATGCGCCATGCCAATCAAAAAGTTGAGAGAGTTAATTTTTTCACTTTGTAGAAAAATTGTACTAGCACCCTGCGACATTGTAGTGTATTTTTTCCAGAGTAATTATTTTTTGTCAAATTTTTAATATCCAGGCTTGTTCCTCAAGCCCCGAGCATGATCCCGGCGTAATTCTTTGGGTTTCTGATGGGTCTTTAAAGCTCCAACTCATCCATTTTAGCTTTAAACTTGCTTTTCGGCTAGAAATCGCATCCTATAAAATAATTATAAGTATAAAATTCTAATAATTATACTCAAATTCAATCAAAATATAGTTATTAGAGTGTGAAATATAGTTAAAAACGTGAATTCCTAGCCTACAATCATTAGATAGTAGCTGGTGGTAACTAGTTAATGAAGATGGACTTACACTGATAATTGCATCATGGTTTCATGTGATGTTGGCGAGGATAATGGCTGATGTGTTGTGGTGGTTGATGATAGAGGTAATTGTTGGTGAAAACTTATTACTAATGAAGTTGGTTCATAGTGTAGCTGGCTGGTGGTAGAGGTGGTTGATTGTGGTGGCAAAAGGTTGAGGTATTTGGTGGTAGCTTTGTGGTGAAGGTGGCTGATGGCGGTGGTGCTATTTGGGGATTGTGGTGCGGTAGGTAAAAAGTAGTTCTAACACAAATTACGCAGTTTTGGTTCTTTAAGTTTGTCAAAGATAAGCATTTTTAATCTCTATCAAACATTTAACAAATATTGGTGGTTATATTTAATGGGAACTGTGAGCGTTTAACCAACAATATTATATTAGAAAGTCCTATGAATTTCGGTAAATCGCGATACTAATATTTAAATCTAGAAAAATAATAAATATAGTAGATAATTGCACATAAATACTAAAATAGCTGAAAATGCCCCTTTAAATGCGAGTTCTTGTTAAATTATTTTTATTTTAAAAGTATTTTTGTTAAATCTAACAATGAGAAAGGGGCAAACAACTAGGAAAGTCTGAAGAGAAAAAAAAGAACCAGCAGAATGAGAAAACAAAAAATAAAGCAAGTGAAAGGGGTTAGAGTCGAGAAAAGTAATGTGCAGATTGACAATGTTAATATGGAGAAGTTGCAACAAGAAACAAAGAAGAAAGGATTGGAAATGATGAAAACATAAACAAAGAGAAACCATACGTGGCAGAGAGAGTAGGAAGTTACAAGAAGAAAAAATGGATATCCAAAAAGATGCCCTAAAAAAGAAAAAAGTTCTTTTCAAGCCAGTCTCATCACACGAAAGTACTATGAAGACCTCAAAAGTTTCTACTAAAAATTCTAAAGAGAAATCATATGCCTCATCATCAAAGGAACAAAGTCGGGTTATTAAAAAGGTGGAGGAATTGGTAATGAGAGAAGTTACTTCACTAACGGTTTGCAGCAAGAAAGTAGTAGCAGAAACTAATGAAGAACATGAAGAGCTGACTAGGTCCAATGCTATCACTGAAAGTAAAAAACACAATAAAATCAAAACCAATAGTGATGGTGATATGGATGAAAATAAAAAGGAGTCGGACACTTCCATTGGTACATGGAAGAATGAACTACAAAGATCAATTGGAAGTGAGGAAAATGGAGATCAATTCTCCAGTTCTTCGAGCCTCCCAACTTATATTACTGAACAACAAGGAATTAATCTGGTGGTGGAAGTGGACATGAGGCAAGAGAAGCTAGAAATCAACAGCACAAAAGAAGATATTGGGGAACACGTCAGACAAGTTTCAGCTACTACTAGTCGGGGCATATGGAGACCAACAAAAAAAATATAGTTTTACCAAATTCTAGAAAAGAAAGTGACCAAGATTCTCTATCACCAGGGGATAGAGGAAGAAGCAGAAGAAGAATTAAAAAAACAGAGGAATAAAGTAGTTCTTTCAAAAACAAAAAGAAGAAAAAAGAAGATACTAACCTCCATATGATCCATTAAAGTAATTTTCTGGAATATTAGAGGGTTAGATCTAAGAAAGTCATTCAAAGACTTAAAAATCTGATAAGCATCAACAATATTCAATTTGTAGCTATCTTTGAGCCTGATAGAATATATGAGTCCACCAAACTATATGGATACCGGCTCCCATATAGTTTCCACTAAGAATACTAAGGTAACTATAAGTAAAGAGAAAATGGAGTTTTTACGTGAAACAATCCCTGGTCAAGGGGATAATAAACCACTATAGTGGTAGGATTTCAACTTCACTATGAGTAACTTTAGATTACAACCTATGCAATCTAGGAATCAATCTAGTAATCCTTCACTAACTTGTAATACACCTATTACAAGCCACTTTGCAATACACTTATTACAAAGACTTTAACTCATGACTAACTCTAGTCACGACACAAACACTAAAGGTTTATGGTTTACAAGGGGTTCATAAATCATGATTCTAGATAAGAAAAGTAGGAATTACAATGAAGAACAATTACAAAGTTACAACTCAACTAAGGACATACAAGATATTTGTTGTAGGAACTGATCCATAGTAGTGTTGTTCTTTGTTCTTGATGCGCTTGAGAATTGAATGCTTGATAGATGAACGATTGGTATGCTTGAATGAATTCTCAAGTATTCAAGTGATGTTTGGTTGTAATATTTAATGTCAATAAAATATGGATGACATCACTTGAATGATGTAATCACTTGGTAGGTCAAATGAGAAATAACTGCGAAACTGTGCTGCAATATTTCTATGTACAATGCAGGCAATCACTTTCCAGTTGTAGATAGTTGACTTCGTACTGCTATTAGGGAAACACAAGGGTATCAAGTCCTTGTGTTGATTCTCTATCTTCTAAATTCATAGAAGTTCACATCAGCTAGAATTCCTTGATTCGTGTTGTGTACCAAGTGTATCAGGCTTCTTATCTGATTCTTTGACAGTAAGTTTGTAAGATTATCAAAATATAAAGCTAACGTATTGTAACCCTATCATTTACCCATTTTTGACGATGACAAACTTAAAAATAGATAACACATGTTTTAGAGCAAAATGAACCAGATGAAGTAACATGAGCTTTACAAGTTCCCTCTGACTTTATGCTTCCCCTTAGTTGGATCCCATGAACCAGATGAAGTAACAGGAACTTTACAAGTTCCCCCTAGCTTTATGCCTCCCCCTTAATCAGATCTATGTTTCAATCATACTTTCCCTTTTTGACATCTTTAAAAATACACAAACAAGCAATAAGCATAAAGAAGTCTATCCTAGCTAACTCATGTCACATATGTGCACACAATCATGATAGAAAAGAGAAACAAAGAAGCATAAGTAGTAAATAGAAAAAAAGGATAGTTTTTATAAAGCCATTACAGCAAAGGCAGAAATTGGAATGTTATCAGTGGGACAAATACAAGTACATCTCATCCACACCACAAAAGAAAATAAAAACAAATGCCATAGTTATTGAAAGCAAAAGAGATAATCCAGAAACTGCTCACTGAAATATTTTCCTAGAGGACACTAGGAGGAGAGGGCTTAGAGGCTGCGACAAGGGTGTTGAGAACGAGATCTATTTGGTCATTCGCTGACATTTGCTCTGCAAGCAGTTTCTCCTTCAAGTTATCCACTTATTTCCGAAGATCAACATTTTCTTTGGTCAAACAAGCGACCTCCTCATTTGACCATGGTACCACTTGGGCGTGCTGACTCTCCAGTATGGCATTCATTGCCTTCAACTTTCAAATCTTCTCAGTAGCACTGTTTTGAGCATCGATGAGCTAAGAGATTGTTGAAGTGTTGCCTACCTCTCCACCTTTTCCAACACATTTGCATTCCACCAAATTAGTTTTCGAGAAGGTATGCTTCTTGGTCCAAATCTTAGGTTTTTTTAAAGGCACATCAAAGAACTTGAAGAAATGCGTGTGAAGAAATCCATAAGTAAGACCATGGTTCTCATCTTTGAAAGTAGCCACCTTTTGCATGTGTTCAATCATGATGGCTGGCAAGTTTACAGCATGAAACCCATACAGTGCTTCCATCAAGTACAAGTTAGACTTGGAAGTAATGGAATTTCTCTTAGCACGGGGTAGAAGAACCTTGTTACTAGCTCAAACAATAGCTGATAAACGGGAAGCGGAGCTTTCTTGTAGACCCATTCCCCCCTGGACTGCGCCTTCCTTCACAAGTGACAGAGGACATACCATAGGCAGGGACCTTAAGTATGCCCCAATAAAAGTTTCATCTAACACAATATCAACTCCATTAACCAAAGCACATATATGATCAGTTTCAACACGAAAAAGGTCTGCATAGAAACTTTGGACCTCATCCTCATAGACTTTAGGCACATCCACGTTGAACGGATGTCCCCACTGTTGAAACTCGACCATGTCAATTATTTTTCTCATTCCGGACATTTCAAAGATTTCTGGTCCAAAAGTGTCACCCACAGAACCTTTTTATACCTCAGTCATTCCTTAGCAGACATACTCTCACACTTCACTCTCTTTGCAAAATCAGGTTCCCTCGCAGCTTCCACCATCCGTTTTCCATACTTCACACTCGATTTACCTTTTCCACTTGACTTCACTAACACATCCTCATCAGACAAATGACTGTTCACTCATAACTTGATTTAACTTTCCACCATATTTAACTGATTTTGAACTTGGCGTAGCAACACCTTCCTCTTGCTTCTTTTTCTGAGACCTTTTCACCAAGGAACTTGATTCCTTTGCTGCTTCCTCATCTACTTCCACTACAGGAAAGTTTTTGTCACACACAACCTCTCCAGTTTTCACCATCATGTTTTTCTTCTTCTTGTTACTCCTTTTACTCTTCTGCACGGCATACTCATAATCCTCATTTGCTTGAGACCTCGTAGAAGGTCGCTTAGGAGAAGACTCATGAGTGGTTACTACTCTCCTCTTGGCAATGAACACATCTAGAACAACATCATCTTGATTTTCTTCATCACTGGACCTCATACTAGGAGCCAAAATTTCCAAAGGCTCAACATCCAAGTGTGGAGAAGGAGTAGGGTCGAAGCTAACCTGGCAAGAGGATCCTTGACATGTTTTATCAAGAGAGGGGCCATGTCCTTCAAGAGGTGTCCCAGTAGTCTCTGCTGGTAAAGAATTTTCAAAGAGCACCACAGCTCCTTCTTTCACTAACAATTGTGCCTCTTTCCTCTGAGACTCAGGCACAGAAGAGATCACTCTATACACTATTCCATCAGCAGATATGGCCAATATGTTTTCTACGACCTCTTTATCTTGAGACTCCATGGGTGCCACAAATTCATAGGCGAAAACAATTGTAGGATGATGAATACTAACCTGTGATACCTCTACTACCTATGGAAATATACTTTACTTTTTATCCTTACTTTGTTTAGTAAATATCTAAGGCGATAGAGATGAAAGGCTATCGCATTTTGGGGGTTTCTAAGTTTTTAACATTAGGAGGGACAGAGAGGTCTGAGAGAGTGATAAGGAAAATAGAGGGTGAAGGAGAGCCAGGTTTGGGATTGTCCTCTGTAGTGACGGTTGAAAAGGGAATGGTGAGAGGTGTTTCACTAAAAGCAAAAAAATCAAGGGTTTTCTCTAGGTTTTCTCAACTGAGGAGGGGATTATCGGTTGATCTTTAGCCACAATAGAGAAAAAGTTTAAAAGTTCTGGAGAAAGACAGAAGAGAAGATATGATCATTCAAAGAGATGAGAGGGTTTTAATGGCAGAAAAGATAATTATGAGGGAAAGAGAAATGGCAATAGTTTTGCGGGGAGTTGCAACATTTCAGAGGGTGATGAAGGGATTTGAAATGAAAAGACATGACATACGGGGTCTGGAAAGGTTGATGACATGACATTCGATTTTTTGAATACTTTTAAGATATGTATGAATAAGTACAAGACTACTAACATGCTATACAAGAACCAAGTTCGTGACCTGTCTTTCAAAAATTTGCATCCTTTTTTACCACTAATGTAGTGCATCTATAACTTTTATAATCATCACGTGTGTCTACCTACAACGGTATTGAAGTGAGTTAGACTTGGCCGGAAAACACTTTAGCTAATGATACCTAAAAGCGACTTTCATAGCCAACTTATGGGAATCAGGTTCTCAATTAGGATTTATTAGCCCCAACTCTAGCCTATTTTTCTCAAAATATTCTCTGCTTAGTGCTTTGGAGAAGATATCGTGTACTGTATAACTTCATACAGATATGCCTTTTTCCATATTGTGTCTGAGAAATTGATATTTCACATCAATGTGCTTAGTTCTTTCATTTTGAACTAGGTTCTTTGCTAAGTTGAGTGTATTGGAATTGTCACGTAGAAGAGGCACACATTCAGTGTACACACCAAAAAACTTCCAATTGCTATTTGATCCATAGGAGCTGAGCACAACAAGAAGCTGCATCAACATATTATGCTTCAGTTGTTGGAAGAGCAATTGAGTTGTGCTTCCTTGTGCCCCATGAGATGAGACAAGATCCTAGAAAGTGAGCCATTCCAAAATTACTTTTCATGTACACAAGATAACCTACAGAGTCAGCATTAGTATATCCAATAAGATTAAAATTATCATCTGAAGGGTAATACAGGACTAGGTCTTGTGTTCCCTCAAGATATCTCAAAAATCTCTTAGCAGCCTTCAGATGAGATTCCTTGGGATGAAACCTTGCACATAGCCCCACACTAAAGACAATATCAGGTCTTCTGGATGCCTCTATACATGGTTTGATTTATAAGATAGCTAGATTCATCCATGTCCAGTCAAGTATCTGTGGCAATAAGAGTTTCAATCACTTTTCATGCTTCCATAACCTTTTTAGGAGCTCCTTGATGTATTTCTGTTGACTGATGAATGTACCCTTTGTGGACTGCTTTCCTTGAAGACCCAAGAAGTTAAACTCACCCATCATGCTCATCTCAAGCTCACTTCCCATGTGTTTGGAAAATTTTTCACATAGTGAATCAGCTGTTTCCCCAATAATCATATCATCAACATATACCTGAACGATGAGCAAGTTCCTCCATCGTTTCTTTAGAAAAAAAGTGTTGTCAATTTTTCCTCTTGTGAAACCATTTTCCAAGAGAAACTTTGACAGTCTTTCATACCAAGCTCGAGGAGCCTGCTTCAACTGATACAATGCCTCGTCTAATTTAAACACGTATTCAGGGTGTTCATGACATTAAAATCCCGGAGTTTCTTTATATAGACTTCTTCTTTAAGGAATCCATTCGGAAATGCACTTTTGACATCCATTTGGAACATATTGAATTCCATATGTGATGTAAATGAAATGAGGATTTTGATAGCTTCCATGCGAAAAACAGGAGCAAAAGTATCGTCATAATCAATTCATTCCCCCTAATTGTTACCTTGAACCACTAGCCTAGCCTTGTTCCTTGTAGTTTTTCCATATTCATCAAGCTTATTCCGGAATACCCACCTAGTTCTTATGATTGTTCTATTTGAGGGTCTAGGTACCATGTGCCATACATTATTCCTTTAAAACTGATGCAACTCATCTTGCATAGTTGTAATCCAGTCTGTATCCTTTAAGGCTTTCTTGATGTTTTTGGGTTCTATTTGGGAAAGAAAGGATGAGAAGGCAAGTGAATTTCTATCTTTTGATCTGGTTTGTACTCCTGAATCTAGAGGGTAATTCTGATGTCAAGAGGACGAGAGCTTTTGTGTTTCCAGTTGGGAACTTGAGCCTCATTTGTAGAGGATCTGGGTAAGTCTGACTGGTTCCCTTGCATTCTTCTCTCAGCTATATGTGGAGTACTTTGAACTACATTAACCACTCTTTCTTCAGCTTTAATGGTTGTAATTATGGTAACTGGTTCCTCTCCGGCTGATGAGAAAGAGACTGTGCTATCTTCACTTGGCTCCTTCACTTGGCTCCTTCACTTGACTCATCATGTCTTCCTTTTCGTTTGCCATATCAATGACTTCACTAGGAACTAACACAGGCTCTCCATCTTTATCACCCTTGTTGTTTTTCTCACATGAGAGATAGGACTCACCAAAGATTATATGTACACTTTCCTCAACGCACTGATTCCACTTATTGTATATCTTGTAGTCTTTACTTTGAGAAGAGTACCATAAAAAGATTCCTTCATCACTCTTGAAATTAAATTTTTCAAGCTGATCCTTTCATTGTTGAGAACATAACATTTGCACCTAAATGTTCTTAAGTGAGTCGGCTTGGGCTTTATTCCATGCATAAACTCATAGGGAGTTTTGTTCAAGAAAGATGTGATCATGCATTTGTTCACCAAGTAAGATGCAGTGTTGACAGCTTTAGTCCATAAGTTCTTCGCAATCCCACTATCGATCAACATTGTCCTAGCCATTTCTTCAATGGTTCTATTCTTCCTCTCCACAACTCCATTTTGCTGTGGAGTTCTACTGTGGAGTTTTGGGGGCGGAGAAGTTATGGGTAATGCCATTCTCATTGCAAAAATAATCAAACTTGGAATTGTCAAATTCTGTCCCATGATCTGATCTTATGTTGGATACTTTTGAATCTATCTTCACTTGAATTTTCTTCACACATGCTACAAAAACTTCAAAAGTCTCATCATTTGTTCTAAGGAATAGAGACCAAGTGAATCTAGAATAGTCATCCACTATCACAAAAAATGTATCTTTTTTTCCTCTGTTTTGCACTCTCATAGGACCACATAGATCCATATGAAGGAGATCAAGTGGTTTTGAGTTACTGACATCTTTTTTGGTTTATATGAATATTTCACATGCTTCCCTCTGGCGTAGGCATCACAAACTTTATGCTCCATGAACTTTGATTTAGGTAGACCACGAACCAGGTCCTTCTGAACTAGCTCATTCATTAAAGAAAAGCTTGTATGCCCTGGTCTTCTTTGCCATGGTTCAACATCATCATCAACTGCTTTCAAGAAACTCAGATCATCACTTTGTAGTGATTCAAAATCATAAACATAGATGTTCCTATATCTTTTGGCCACCAGTACCACTTCACCCGTTACTAGATTAGTAATTGTGCATATCTTTGACAAGAATTCTGCCTTGTTTCCTTTATTACATATTTGAGAAACACTAAAGAGACTGTACTTGAGGCCATTGATGTAGTACACATTCTCAATTGAGTGAGTGAGTGATTTTCCAATTTTTCCAACTCCAAGAATGTACCTTTTTTTCCCATTGCCAGATGATACACTCCATCCTTGCAAGGATTTTTAGTGAAAGAAAGTCCCTGGTGTTCCCAATCATGTGCTTTGAGCATCCACTATCCATGAACTAGTGTTGATTGGTTCCTTTCACTGTTCCCTGCACAAAGAAATCAAGAGTTGGTTTTAAGAACCCAAGCAAGTTTGGGTCCCTTGTAATAAGCAAGAGGATGAATAAGAGCTTTTTTATTCCATGCATGTAACATGCATTTTTTTGAGTGGCACCTGGTCCATTTTCAGTAGTTACTCTTTCAGCAAAAACCTTTTTTCTAAAGAGACTGAACTCTGGCTTGGCAAATTTATTTGAAATACCCATTGTTCCCACAGTGGGTACACATCTAATTATCAAATACAGTAACATACTTGCTATGGGAGTTGTAAGGAGTTCTCTTTTTTGAAATCCTATTCCTTGCCTATTTCTACCATTATTAACATACATGGAAGTAATAGCTCCTGAGGACCAAGTCCACTTAAGATACTTTTCAAGGTCATTTTTTACTCTTTCCAAATCTACTTGGAGTTAGTTTTCTCAAGTTCAGCACATAAAGCTAATTTTTACAGCATTTAATCTGTTTTTTAGCTTGATATATGCATCACTAGCAACTCCTTTCCCTTTATCAATGTTTTCAGACACGCATTCTTCTTTAAGTTCCTCTATTGTTTCCTTCAAATCTATTCTCACAACAAAGAAGTCATGTCTTTCTTATTCTAAAGTATCAATTTTCTCCACTAGGTCATTCTTTTATTTAGTAAATTTTTCAATGGTTTCTTTTGGGTCAACAACTACCATCAAATCATCTCTTTCATGTTCAACACTAGCAATTTTTACAGTTATAACCACCTTTTCATTTTCCAGATTACTTATGGTTTCCGTCAGATCAACTACACAAACTACCAAATCATCTCTAGTTTGTTCAACGTCTCCTAGCTCTATGGTTAAGGCATCCTTATCATCTACAAGACTGTGATAGGCATCAATTAACACATTTCTTAATGACATGAGTTTTTTAGGATAGTAGGATCTCAGATTTGTTTGAACATCCCTGAAGTTTACCTCATCATTGTCATCCTATTCATCATTGTGCATTGAACCATCAAAGCAAATATTGAATCATATTCATTTGATTCACTTTCAAATGCCGTCATAGAGCTATCACCTACATTGGTTTCTTCTTCAGACTCACTGGAGGAATTTCCCTATGCTGCAAGATCTTGCTTTACAACATTGTCAGCATATCTCTTTCTTTTGAAGCATTTGTCAGGAAGTAGGTTCCTCTTTAATATTTTATCAGGGTTATACTTGAAGTGTTCTTTCTTCAGGAGAGGTCAATCTTCGATGAAATGCCCTGGCTTTCCATATTTATAACAGAGGTCATAATTCTTTGGTATGATGGAGATGCCTTTTTTTGGTATCCCTCCATTTCTTCTGACCATCTTCTGAAACCTTTTGGTTAAGTAAGCCATGTCATTGTCCTCCTTACTTGAATCCTTGTTTTCAGCTTTTAGTAGCAAGTTCGTTTCCTTCTTTGGTTCTCTTCTTTCACTGTCCTTCTTCTATTTCATTTTGTAGGTTTTCAGGTCTCCAACAAGCTCATCTATGGTCAGCTCCGGTAGATCCTTTGCTTCAATAATAGCATTCACTTTACTCTCCCATGATTTGGGTAGGACACTAAGAATTTTCCTCACGGGCTTGTTCCTAGGAATGATTTCACCAAACGAGTGTAATTCATTTATGATGGAAGTGAATCTTGTGTGCATGTCTTGAATGGATTCATAGTCCTTCATTCTGAAGAGTTCAATCTCGGTGGTGAGCATGTCAATCTTAGATTACTTTAATTGAGTGGTTTCCTCGCAAGCTTTTTGTAGAGCTTCATATATCTCCTTGGCAGATTGACAGGCTGAGATCCTGTTGTATTCGTTAGGTCCTATGCCACATACCAAAAGTTTCTTGGCACAAAAAGTTTTCTCCACAACTTTTCAATCTACATCGTTGTATTCCTTCCCGGTTTTTGGCAGTGTCATTGGAGGATTTATGACCTTATTCGTTGGGACATAAGGACCATCATAAATAACATCCAACAAATTAGAATCTTTTGCCTTCATAAAATCACACATTCCTGTCCTCCACCACTCATAGTACTACCCATTGAACCTAGGTGGTCTATACGTAGACTGAGCCTCTTTGAATTTTGGTGGAGCAGCCATGAAGATCCTTTCTTGGGGTTAACCTTTTAAAAAGGACCCGCTCTGGTACCAATTGATAGAATATATGAGTCCTCTAAACTATATAGATACCAGGTCCTATATGAGTTTCCACTGAGAATGCTAATGTAACAATAAGTAAAGAGAACAATGAGTTTTTATGTGGAAAAGATCCCTGCTTAAAGAGATTGAAAATTACAACCTACACTAGTAGGATTTCAACTTCACTATGAGAAACTTTAGATTATACTGCAATCTAGGAATTAAACTATTAATCCCTTACTAACTTGTAATACACCTATTACAAGCCACTTTGCAATACACCTGTTACAAAAACTTCAACTCATGACTAACTCTAGTCACAACACAAACACTAAAGGTTTACGATTTAGAAGGGGTTCCTAAATCACGTTTCTAGATAAGCAAAGTAGGAATTACAATGAATAAAAATTACAAAGTTACAACCCAACTAAGGACACATAAGATACTTATTGTAGAAACTAGTCCGTAGTAATGTTGTTCTTTCTTCTTGATGCACTTGAGAATTGAACGCTTGATAGATAAATAGTTGGTGTGCTTGAATGAATTCTCAAGTGTTCAAGTGATATTTTGTTGTAATGTTTAATGTTAATTCAACATGGATGGCATCACTTGGTAGATCAAATGAGATGTGACTGCAGAACTGCGTTGCACTGTTTCTGTGTACAATCCAGGCAGTTATTGCAGTATATGCCAAATGTACTACATTGGAGATAAGAGATTTATGGTATAGTTTGGAAGGAATTAGTCACTCTATTGATGGTCATTGGTGTTTTGGGGAAGATTTTAATGTCATTGCGGATCTTGAGGAAAAATTGGGTGGCAAGCCCCACATAATCTATAAAAGCCTGGAATTTATTAACTGCATGGACAATTATGGAGTAACTGATCTTGGCTTCAGTGGATCAAAGTTCACTTGGTGCAATAACAGAAAACCAACGAAGATAGTGTGGAAGAGACTCGAACGGGTGCTTATCAATGACTTGTGGGCGATGAAATTTCAAAGAAACACAATTAGGCATTTAGTGAGGACTGGATCATACCACAAACCTCTACTTATAAAGTGCATTAAATCTGGTCAAAAACCACATCAACTATTTTAGATTTTTGAACTTCTGGACTGATCAACCAGGTTTCTTTGACATAGTTAAGGAGACCTAGAGCATTCATATTCAGGAAAACTCTATGTGGAGGTTGCATTCTAAGCTGAAACTTCTTGCTAAGAGGCTGAGTAACTCGTTCAGGGAGGAGATTGGAGATATACACGAGCATGTTTCTAAATGGGAAGATAAGGTACAAGATATAGAAGAGTTGGATATAACCAACAATACTAAGCAGGGGAGAACTGAGGCAAATAAAGTTCATGTAGAGTATGTAAGCAGTTAAGTTTGCAAAAATCTCTGCTCAAACAGAAAGCAGAGTAAATGGTTTGAGGAGGGAGATGCCAACACCAATACTTCCATAGCGTCCTCAGAGAAAAGGGAAGGAGATTACAACTCCACAGAATTAAAAATAGAAAGGGGAAATGGATTCAAGGAGATGAGAAGATAGCTAGGGAAGCAGTGAAATATTTTGAAGGTATTTTTAATATGTCGAAACCTGCTTTCAATAACTCTATCTTGGATTGTATTCCTCATTGTATTCCAGAAGAAGAGCATGAAAAATTAGCAGGCATGCCTACTGAGGAAGAAATCAAAGTTTTTATTTTTAGCCTTAGCGCGGACAGCATTGCTGGTCCGAATGGTTACAATGTGACCTTTTTTCACAGTTGTTGGGATATAATTAAGGGGGATATTATGGTGTTTGTTATGGATTTGTTTGAAGAAAAAAGATTCACTAAGTTTTATTCCCATACTTGTTTGGTTCGTATTCCTAAAATTGATACACTATCCAGTTCTTCTGATTTTAGACCTATTAGCCTTTCAAATTTCACGAACAAAATAATTTTTAAAATCTTATCCATTAGACTAAACACTCTCTTGACTAACATTATTTCTAAAAAATCAAAGTGAATTTGTTAAAGATATATTGATAACTGAAATGTTCAATTGGCTCAAGAGATAATTCAATCTATTGCAAAAACCAACAAAGGGGAGGGGGGTAGGGGGATATTGTTATGAAATTAGACATGAAAAAAGCTTATAATAGAATGTTATGGGACTTCATCATGGCTATTTTGAAGAAATTTGGGTTTTCTGATACTCAATTATTATCAATAGATCAAGAGCTAGTTTCTTTACTTCTTCACAGGGTCTTAAACAGAGAGATCATTTGTTACCCTCACTTTTTATTTTTACTGCAAAAGTCTTAACTAAATCTCTAAATATGTTGAATTCGAAACTTTTTTTTATATCTTTTACTATGCCTTTCTAATGGCCCACTAATTAATCATTTGGCTTATGCAGATGATATTGTTTCTTTTAGCAGTGAAAATTGCAAATCAATCAAGTTAACCATGAAGCAGATTGGAAAATATGAACATAGTTATGGATAGAAAGTTAACAACAAAAAGAGGTACCTCCTCACTGCTCCTAAGACCTTTGCTACAAGAATAATCAACAGACTTAGAGCATGCATTGAACTCATGGAGAAGTAATCTCCATATATCTATTAGGATGTCCAGTTTATGTAGGAAGGAAAAAGAGTGAATTTTTTTAACCCATGGTTAGCAAAGTGGAGAAAATACTTAATGGGTGGTAAGAAAAAATGCTTTCATATAGAGTAATGATAGTCCTCATCAAATACGTTCTTCAGTCATTAGAAACATACAACCTTGGTGCATTGGTACCGCCAAAGAAATTTTCAAACTAATGCACCAAGGTTTCTTTTGGCGGTACCAATGCACCAAGGTGTACAATGCACCAAGGTTGTATGTTTCTAATGACTGAAGCAGAAGCAGAAGCAACTAAATTAGGTGTACAATGGTGTTTGCAGATTAGCTATGATGATTTCACACCGGAACTTGATTCATTGGAAGTCATTCAGATGATTATTAACAAAGAAGCCAGCAATTATAAGTTGCTTCATATTATCATGGACATCTCTCAAATTTTGAGTCAAGCTAATATCATAGTAAGTCATTGTTTTAGTGTTAAGTGCCAAGAATAGTCAATTGGAGTCCTTCTATTACCTTCCTAGAGGTGCGAAGGGCCACTTTATGTTGCACAAATTTCAGATGCCTTCCATTAGGCTAAGATACGCAGAACTAATTTCTTTGTTAGTTGGTCCTTTTTAGTTAGTGGAATGGCTGAATAATTAATTTTTTCTTTAAGGCCATCCTTTTTTGAAGGATAATTGCTTGTCCGTGTGTTGTAATTTTGAGGTAAGGTTAAGTCCCCCTCTTGTTCTCTTTCTCATGAATATAACTACACCCAAATCACTGAAAAAATTTATAAAAAGAACAACAACTAGAGTTTGTTAAATATTTGATGGGACCAAGAGTGCTCACTTTTAGCAAATCTGAAGGACCAAAAAGTGCTTAAATCTACATTAAGGAATATTAAAACCTACTATCATAGGAACTGTTATAAACTAAAGCAAAAGACAAGAACAATAGAAATAGAGAGAAGAGTAGAGAGAGTTCTTCTTATTGAGTTGAGAGGGGTCTCAAGGGATGATTTACAATGGTAGGGGGCACCTCTATTTATAGGGGAGAGGAAGATTTAGCTACCACTAATAGAACTCTAAAATCTCTCTAATTAGATACATTAAAGACATTCACCTTAAATAGAAGTGTAAGAATCTTCTATTTCATAACACTCCCCCTTGAATGTCTATTCAATGATGTGCCCCATAAAACCTTAAAACCAAAACCCAATGGGAAAAATTAAAGTAAGGAAAAAGAGTACACATGTTTGAATATGCGCCTATTGGTTGCCTCGTTAAAAATCTTGCAAGGAAAACCCAGTGGGACAAAACCTTGTAAGAGAAAAAGAGTGCAACGCGCATTGACTCCCCCTAATGAGTACATTGATTTATATCCTTGAGCATTTGCATTCCAATCTTGTGCATCATCTTCAGAATGATCTTTGGTAGAGATTTGACAAATCAACCATATTGACTTGAATAAATATTCCGTACCTTGAAATCATCATTCTTGATAGATATGAACATCTTCATATAATGTCGTGGAATAACACTTCAATATCTCCATAGATGCATTCTCAATGCCATCATGCTTATAGTTATGGCAAGATACATATGTACACAAATTGTACTTAGGATGTGGTACTTCAGGACCAAGAATTGCATATGCTTCAAGCAACTTAAATCTTTCAAGTTAAGTCATGTAAGTCACATAATAGACTTTAGCTGCATATCAAAGTTTCATGTCATGCTAAACAAATAAGATATCGAAAAATTGACTATACATACCTTTGCCTTTATACTTTCAAGCATATGAACTATAGGTTCAAAGCTACATGTCTTTCATATGGAATCAATTCTTCTTGAATTGTATCTCTTCCATTTAGTTACTTTCTTTGAGTCAGTAAATGCGTAAAGCATGCTTTGCAATATGTTGCAATTTGAATTATCCCTTTTTATGAACTACAGGTTCATATCATGATATTCGGGGATATACATATACAAATGAGAATTCATCCCATGTAACATTTTCGCAAGTGTTTATCATGTCTCCCCCTCATGTTAGTAAAGCTAACATGTTTCCTCAACTTTGGAAAATCATCTTTGTGCATTATGTCAATATACACAGCACCTTAATAATAAGATGAAATTATTTGGTTCCTGACCCTGAACCACTTGTGAGGGGAGAATATACTCTCGTATACAACTTATATCAAACTGATATATATAACTTAGTTCTCATAAGAAACAGTTTAGCTATTAAGTGGAAGCACTCAATAATTATCTTGCTAAACCAACTTTAATATAAACCAACTTATCAAGATGAACTGTCTTGAGTAGAGAATCTGGAAACTATGCTCGAAGTTAGATTACTGAGCGATTTACCTCGCAAGCATTGCCAGGCTGCGGGTTAATAACAATGGCGCATGTAACCATATCATAGATGCATCATATGTGGTATACATGGCAGGTGAATGGGCCCATATTCACCTTTCATATTTCCAGAATTTATGGGCTTCAACCCGAACTCTTTAGTTGGTCAGTTCATTACTGAGAACAAGAACTTCTAGTTCTTTGATATTCACCTATGTGAATTTGCACATCATACTTCAAATGAGATGGCTAACACGAATGTCAACTGAATAAATTATCAATATTGGTAAATTTCAAATTTACACCATGACATGTGCACTTATCAATAAACTTCGGGTTTATTATGACATGGGTTTTATACCAATAGATATCCACTTTATTGTGGCATTCTTTCGTTTGTGTAGTACAAACTGGAGAACAAAGCGGGTAGCTTTTCATATACAAATTACCCCGCTACAAGTTGTAGTAATAGGAGAATCAAAGCCTTCCTTTATTTATAGTCTCAATATCATCAATCGCCTTCGCGTGTACTTTTGGAAACTGAATAAGTTTCTTTGAGACTTACTACAGCACAATAGTAAATTGTGTTTCTCCAACATAGTAATAATTGGCTCTTCGAGAGCTCTCAATTAATTTTGTACTACCACAGACTGAGGTTCGAGATCCTCACATTCTTGCATTCCGTATTTTCAAGAGTCTCAGGCTCAATAGATTCTTCGTGAATCTCGGAATTAATCAAATCATGAGCGTCCTCATGTGATTCTTTCATAGTGTCATTTAGATCGTTCTTTTTCCTCTTTCTAGGATTTCGATCTTTGGAACCTAATGGTCTGCCACGCTTCTGGCGTGCATTTGACTCATTGGATATGACACTAGATATTTGTCCAATAGGAACTTCAATACGGATCGGAACATTTTCCCGCGTGAATGTGTGATTTCGTTATCCTCTTCAAGTCCGTAAATGCGTCAGGCATTTGATTTGCTATTCTTTGCAAATGGATAATCTTTTGTACCTCTTTCTTTCAAATAGAGGTATGTGGATCAAGATGAGATAATGATGCATTTTTCCACAAAATTTCCCGTTTGGTTTCACCAACTTCTCCCCCTAATTTTGGGAAAAGTGTCTCATCAAATTGACAGTCTGCAAATAGTGCAGTGAACAAATCTCCTGTCAATGTTTCGAGGTAGCGAATAATGGAGGACGCGTCAAACTCAACATATATTCCTAACCTCCTTTGCAAACCCATTTTGGTGCGGGATGGCGGTGCTACAGGCACATATACTGCGCATCCAAAGCTTCTTAAATGGGATATATTGGGTTCATGACCCAAAACCAATTGCAATGGGGAATATTTGTGTCAATTCGTCAGTCAGAGACGAACTAGCATTGCTGCATGCAACATGGCGTGACCCCAAACCGAAGTGGGCAGCCGACGAACTAGCATTGCTTCATGCAAAATGGCATGACCCCAAACCGAAGTGGGCAGCCGACAAACTAGTATTGTTGCATGCAAAATGGCGTGAACCCAAGTCGAAGCGGGCAGCCGACAAACTAGCATTGTTGCATTCAAAATGGCGTGAACCCAAACCGAAATGGGCAGCCTCGTTTTCATGAAGAATTCAAGATTATTCTCATCTATTGTCTCAATATGATATCCATTTTGAATGATATCTTTAAAACTCAACAAGTTCCTTTTAGACTCGGAGGAGAACACTTTGATTGATATCATTAAAACTCAACAAGTCCTTCTTAGACTTGGAGGAGAACATTGCATTCTCTATGATTAACGTCATGCCTTTGGGCAGAGTTACAATTGCTCTCCCGGAGCCTTCAATCAATTTACTACTTCCATAGATTGTAGTAATGTTTGCCTTACACAATTACTCTTCTTTTCTTTGAGTATTGTATGTGTAGTACATGAATCAACTAGGCAAATACTTTTACAATTGGACGTTGGTCCAAGTTCGCTTTGTGAGATATCCATATTTGCTATCCCATAGTTTAACATACAAAAGAAATACACGAACATAAGAATAAATAAGTTCAATTCTTTTGTGTCACATAATATTTTCAAAATCTGCTACTAACAGTTGGCTAACAAAATCAGATATGTTATCCATAATCAATTCCTTTGCAGTTTGAAAATTTTCAGCGTTTTTCATAAGACAATCGATTATTAAACACACACAATCGATTGTTTGAACATAGACAATCGATTGTTAAACACAAACAATCGATTATTTGTTATTTTTGAAAAACTTCAGATCACACTGCCTAACGACAATCGATTGTTAGACATAGACAATCGATTGTGGATGATTTTTGAAAAATTCCAGACCTCACTGTTTCAAGACAATCGATTGTTAGACAAAGACAATCGATTGTTGGCTATTTTTGAAAATTTCCGGACCTCACTGTTTCAAGATAATCGATTGTTAGTCGACGACAATCGATTGTTGATCATCTTTGAAGAATTCCAGGCCACTATTTTTAAAGACAATCGATTGTTGATCATTGACAATCGATTGTTTTGCAGTTTTATGCGAAACGTGAGATAACCGACTAGTTTTTCAGGCTAGTCGATTACCTCTACTGGAAAATAAAGGTTTTATTGATATTTGAGCATATTGAAAACATTCTAATGAACTACTACAAACATCACATCATGAACTAACTAATACGAGCTAATGCTAATGACTATTAATTTATTCATTGACTAATACAAGTAGAATCAAACAGCTCCATCTTCTTTCATCACGGTTCCGTCACCGATTAGGTGGTCTATCTTTCCATCGGGTTGCTCAAAGAAGTCTGCCACATTCAAGTTGTCGTCAGAGACAAAATTCGTTATGGGGCGTTTACTCTTTCGAGATGCTTAATAAAGGTCAACCAAATGTCTTGGTATACGGCAAGACTTAGACCAGTGCCCGTTTTCACCGCAACGATAATATATAGTTTATAAACTATTTGCTTTTGGATTCTTATCGTATCGTGCTTGTGGCAGAGTGACCAACTTCATGTTGTCATCTCTCTTCTTTAAGCCTTTCCACAAGATGGGTGAATCCTTGATGTTGAGATATTCAATCTTCAAACTTTCATCAAGGTGATGGCGCAAGAAAATCAAGGCCTTCATACAGTTTCAAACCTTCATTAAGGTAATGGCGCAAGAAAATCAAGGCCTTAGCATAGGTTCAAACCTTTATTAAGGTGATGGCGCAAGAAAATCAAGGCCTTAGCATAGTTTTGGGTGGATGCACTATTTCTGTTTTTAATGGCGTCTTTGAGACACATAGCATCAAAGTGGATTTCATCATCCAACACCCATGTCATATAGTTCTTGCCCGAAATTTCGAGGGCAACGAACTTTCTTTTCATATGACACAATTACATCAAGAGCGTGTTCATACTTACGGGCTCTATTACAATTATCACATTCACTTCAGGGAATGGATCAAAATCATGTGCTTTACACAAGCTGCTACCACATTCTCTAAAGGGAATGGAGCAAATTTAATTTGACGGAATTCTTTGTCACGTCCACAATCATACATGAATTTAATCATGGAAGGACATAGAGATTTTACCACTTCGTGTGGTTATAATTTCTCACAAACTCCATTAGAGTTATAATCAAACTTTGTATATAAAATTTATAGAATTCCAAGAATTTGAAAAGGAAAAGTAAATTACTTACCTTTAAGGTATACCAAATATATTTTCTTCCTTTCTTCCTTTCCTTTCTTTCTTTCCTTTCTTTCTTTCCTTTTTCTTTTCACGTTTTTCTTTCTTTTCTTTTTCCTTTTGCTCTCCAGAGAAAGTTTTCTGTTTCTCTCTTTGTTTTTCGTTTCCCTTTTTTTTTTTTTTCTTTCTTTCCTTCTTTCTTTGAAGCAAAACCCTACACAAACAAAAGTTAAGACAATCGAAAATTTCAATTGGTTAGAGACTCGTGCTGATAACGTGTTATAAACTAAAGCAAAAGACAAGAACAATAGAAATAGAGAGAAGAGTAGAGAGAGTTCTTCTTATTGAGTTGAGAGGGGTCTCAAGGGATGATTTACAATGGTAGGGGGCACCTCTATTTATAGGGGAGAGGAAGATTTAGCTACCACTAATAGAACTCTAAAATCTCTCTAATTAGATACATTAAAGACATTCACCTTAAATAGAAGTGTAAGAATCTTCTATTTCATAACAGGAACCATTTTAATCATATTTTCTAAATAATAGATTTGGAAGCAATGTCCTACCTTGTACAACTTTTACTTTTATTTCTTCAGTTAGGCCTCGTTTAAATAATGTTCTGAAATTATCATACAAATAACATGTTGGGCTTGGCTTGTCACATTTTGTCATTTACAAGTAGTTTGCAGAAAAATTTCTGCCTATTTGAGCCATATTCATGGGTTACCCCGTACCCGTGTTTTTGTCCTATCAAAAAATCACACACTGTTGGATTTGATGGTCAAAGAAGAATGAATGTGTTTTATCATGTTCTTTCACGCAAACATTTTGGTCATAAGTATTTTAAACAGAAAATAAAATAAAGGAGTAGTTACATATATATTTACCGATTCAATTTTGACCATTATCGATAATTACTTATCGATTATCGATTTTTACATATGTTTATTGTTATCGCTTTAATAAGGTTTCGATTTTTTCCATTTCGATTTATCAATTTTTGAGGCTTATCGATTCGGTTATCGGTTACACTAATAAGAAAATTTGTGAGATTCCACAGGAAGTACATCGTTATAAACACGCTTAACTAATATGGACAAAAAGAAGCTAAAATAAGACGAACACCGTTTATAACATAAAAATTGTGTCAACAAGCACATGCAACGAAACTAAAGTAAGGGATCAAATATATGCCCTTAACACTCTAATGGCATTAAAAATACATCATCACGGCTAATTCTATTCTCTATTAATTTGAACTTCATTCCTTTGAGCTTTAAATATGATCATTCCTTAAATGTAGTACATGAAATAATAGGGTTAGGGACTTAGGGTAAAGGAAAAGATATTATAGAATAAGAGTAAAAGAAAAAATAAGTAAATCTTTTTTATATCTTATCGATTTATCGATAACTCGATAAGGAAAATTTCGAAATCGAAATTGATAAATTGATAACAAATAATCGATTCGATTTATTGATAAACTGATTCGAACGCACGCCCCGTTACATAACTCTTATGATGTCATTGTTTCAATATTCAATGCATCAAAACAGATTTATAGGTTTTCTTTCTTCTTTGGTTACATATAAACTTGTGCTTTCAAGGGGTTTTACTGCATTTTTCCTGGAGATGGAATTAAAGCTTTATAGAGATGAAATCTAATAGAGAAAAGAGGGGTTGAGAGTTGTGGTAGTTAAAGAAGCCCTAAATGTCAAAAGTTATAAAGAGAACTGCAAGCAAAATCTTCAGCATATCTTAGGATGAGGACCACATTAATTGATTGATGAAATATCCAAGTCTGGAGTCTGGACATACTTTTTGTAACTTTGAAATTCTACATGCAAGAGAGACTTAATTCTACTTGCATAGCACATGCTCCATCAGCATATTTGGTTCTTGTTCTTTCTTCAAGTACCAAAAGGAGAAAGGAAAGGAGATAAAGAAAAAATGTCCTCCAATTTTATATATACAATCCAAGGAACTGAAATATTATTTGGATTGGGAGTGTATGTAATACCAAATTCCATGTGGAATACATGTGAATTGCGAATATTGTTTGTAATGCTTGATTCCTGAAAGTGTCTTCTCTTTATATTTGGAGTTATTCTCTTCTTCCTAAAGTAAACGTAAAAATTCTTGATTAGGGTGTTACATGAATCATAAGTAGAAATGCCTTCAAACATATATAGCTTAATCAATGCTTTGACAGAAGCTCTTAGCTTAAACTTGCTTATAGTAAGGAAAATAAAATAAAAACCGAGATATTGAGGCACAAGCAGAGACGTAATCAGGATTTGAAAGTGACAAAAACGCTGTTATTGAATAAAAATTTTGGAACACGTACATAAAAAACGAACCTAGGCAGCGCAATGCAACTACCTAAGCTTGAGTCTTTGAGTGCCAATTAAATATATATCTATATATTTCGAAAATACCGGGGGCTGGTGGGCCCTCTACCCCAAAGGTAGGTCCGTCTCTGTGCATAAAGGACGGAGTGGGTTCCCCACTGGAAGGGGGACAGGAGACGGTCATCTCAAGGCACATCACGACTTACAGTCAACGCCGGCGAGACATGGGAAGGCAACCCGATTGGGTGTCAGAGGATCCATAGTACCTGCAACCTCCCAGACTTCATATTCATCATTTTTGAAAGCGAGGGGAAGGGATCTCCTTTCTAAGTCCGGTTATGAATTCGGTCGAACCTAATAGTTTTTTGCTCAAATATATTTGTGTTAAAAATTTACTAAATATATATAGGTATTAAATTTAGAATTTAATTGTTAACACTTAAAATCATCGTTCTAAAATTCAAAACTTATGAAGTTAACATCCTCGCTCTGACCACACAAATCACGAATCCCAACACTTGATACAATAGCTCAGAGTGACCTCCTGTTCTACCTCCATCAAGTGGCATGATGACATTTTAATAAGAAACCAAGGCGTTTAAACTATACTCTGGCTTTTCTTGCTTCTATTAGTTATAGTAATTATAGTTAAAAAGACACTTCATTGTCTGTTCTCCACATACTTATAACACCCAATACTATTCATTATTCATTATTCATTATGACGAATGGGACCAAAAAGCAACATGAGATTTTAAAGGAAAATTGAGTTCAAGTTCTGTAAAAGCGTATAGTATTGATCCAATTATTGCATCACACCAACTTTCGGCCTTGAACATGATTTCTGCCCCTCTATAGCCCTTTCATTTTTTTTCATTTACTATTCGCTAACTATTACTGATATGAGAATTGCTTTAAGGTCATAAAATACAATACTTCGTTCTCTCTTCTTATAATGTAAAACACTATAATATCCACACATGCCTAATTAAGGCTTGAAATCTGAAACATGGATAACATAACATACGAAGCCTAATATTGCATAATTATAAGAATAAAGATAAATTTGGTTATGATATTATCTTAAAAGGTGATATTTTCGCCTATCTCATACCCAAAAATTAGCTCATAAGATAAGTATTGCCGAAAATTATAAACTCAATGCATTGTCATAAAGTATTTATCATGGAAGGGCTCCACAGCCAAACCATGATACACTTTTCTGTTTAGCTTCTCGATAAGCTAATAGAAATTTGTTAAAAATTGCATCTTAAAATAATTTTGAACAATTACTTAAGATTAAGATTTGGACTGACATAGATGCGTTTGCATTTAACTTATTAGGGTATAGAATCAAAAGTTTCTTAGTTAAGTAACTTTTTGTAAACGAGATGGGATTAAGGTTATGGCTAAGTGAAAAGACTAGAGAGGTAAAAATACCATAGAATTAAGAGTAAATTTGGGACCATCTGTCAAGATTTTGTTAAAGTATTCATTGGGTTTCTATATTGGGAAAGCATTTCTAAAGTAAGTGTGGTCCTACATGATGAAAACTTAACTAATATAGCTAACAATATGTATGGTGTTTTCAATAGGGCTTTTGTAGTCAATTTATTGTGTGCTGGCTTTGCTGCTTATGGTCAGGGTCCCCACCATAGGTTGTGTAAAGACTGGACTTCACAAAGAGGCCTTGACCTAAATCTTTGGGAAGAGAGGAGCCTTAACCTAAATTTTGAGAAGAGAGATACTTTAACCTTAACCTTTGGGAAAGTTTCAAACAAATTGCCTTTTCCCCCCTTTTTTTTATTTTTTTTGGGGGGGGGGGGGGGGGGGGGGGGGGAGGGGGTTGGTCATCCAACTGAAAATTTACTCTTTTTTACATTAAAAGTCATTTTTTGTGACCAAAAATATCTAAAATGTATATATCACATAAATATAGAAAACATGGGGAAAATATTAAATCCAATCCCGAAAAACATAATAAAGTGGTAACTAATATATATATATATATATATATATATATATATATATATATATATATATATTGTCCTATTAGGTTGCTTACTCACACTAGCAACTCACTTTACATGATGTATAACATCCACGCGACACCACTTGAAAAAAATATAAATCAATATTCCATCTTGTTCACATTTGGGTTTAGCTTTCTTTCCTAAGGCCGAATAGGGGCCACAAAAAAGTTTAAAAAAAAAAAAATGAATACACTTTGAATTCAGATTAAGTTGCAAATTATAAAATTCAAACTAATATCATTATTTCACGTATTTAAAATGAGAATCGAATGAGTAAAAGTTCCTTTTTTATTATCCTGTAATCATCTTACTCTTTGTTATGCAATGGACTAGAATTATGTAAGTTAATTTTCATCTTTCACTCAAGGAATATAGTATCGCCTTTTAATCTTGAAAAAAATAGAGGTTTTATACCAAAGAGAACAACACAACAACCGAGTATAATCCCATTAGTAAGATCTGAGGAGACTACTGTGTACACAGACCTTAATCCTACCATGAGATAGAGAGGCTGTTTCTGATAGACCCTCAGCTCCCTCCCTCAAAGAACTCTCCGCCTTGCTATTGGGGTGACTCAAACTCACAATCTCTTGGTTGGAAGTGGAGCCTTCAACTTTCAAGTCAATTTGGTATTTGCTTGCTTCCACAAAACAAAGGGAAGAGAAAGCATAGAATTTGCACAATGAACACACTGTGATTTAATATAATGTACATAAACAATATAGATAACAATAGAAAGAGGCAAAGCGAAAAAGGATGACCATTTGTTTTGGACATCCTCAATGACAGGGAGAGATTGACTTAAAACTAGAAAAAGTGATACAACTTCCTACTACTGAATCTTTATCAGAAATCTGAGAAGGAAACTTATGCACACTTGAATTAAGGAAATATCCACAATTTGCTAGATGCTGCTGTTTGACCGAGATGAGCCGCCATTGCGGCTACTTAAACTTGAGTGATCTTTCTTCCACATGGCCTCGAAATTTTGAAAACATTTCAATGGTCTAACCTGCATAAGAGCAACATATATAGGATGAAAATAGAGATCTATGCTTAACTCAGAATTATTAAAAGATCATTGAAGTAGCAACAGAACTATATTTCCGAAACACAATACAGGCCATAACTGAGATTAAGTAACCGTTAAGCCTAAGAAAAGATAAATGTAATCAGCAGAAAACCTAAGAGAGGCCCTAATCAATCAGAACATGAACATGTTATTATCTGCCAATTCTATGCATTTATTATCTGCTACATACTTCTTAAAGCATGCAGGTGAACAGAATGTATAGGAACTACTTAGTACTTACCCAATCACTGACGCTCAAGTGATTAGGTAATACATCTCTGTTTGACTAGAACTTGGCAAATAGTTTCTCATTGACCCGAAATATGAAAGTTCACAGTACATATGCACTGAACACCACCTACGCGCATAGAAATGGTATAAAAGAGCATGATGACTGAAGGGTTTACTTTCCAACGCCTTTTGTGGCCAAATTTGTTGTAAATAGATTCAAGCCTTGGGATAATTTGCTTGAAAGTGGGACGCAGGGCCGGCTTCTCATTCCAACACTCTTCAATCAGCCTGGAAAACCCAAAATCAGCTCTGATTTTCAGCATACCAACAACAGTCTGAGTGATGATTTTATCACCATAAAAATTATACTTTGGAAATAAAGAAAGTAATTCACAGGAAACCAAATATCTGATAAAGTATCACATACAGAACTACCACTGTAAAACATAGTTAACTGTAGAATAAGCAGAATGAAAAATGTTACAGATTGATCCAAACCATACTATAATTCAAATAGTTCTCTTCTATTAATCCATTTAGGTATAGGGTGTTGACATCTGGAATCTGCTTCTTTTTCTTTCAATTTTATACCTATACTTTCCCTTCATAAATTGCATACCCACGTCCACCATCATTTTAGATCCTCCACAAAGTTTCACACAGAGAAAGGATGGTCATTTCACCCAGAACGTCGAATATATGGACCTTTGCTGTGAAAACTTTCCACGTATCACATTAAAGCTCTGGGCACTTAAAAAGAAATTTTAACTAATGAAAGTTGTATAACCTATTAATCATAAAGGCAACATGCACATTGGGTCTGTCTTCTTCTGGCTTTTATGAAAACAACAGAAAGTTAAAGAGATAAATAGACAATATTACCACTAGGTGTTAATCATCATTAAACAATTTTCGGACCTAAGCTACAACCTTTCCAAGGACATACAAACAGATATGGCTCTTTCACATAGTACTCGGAGAAATAATCAGTCTAAAACATTCAAAAGTTAAAACTTTCATGTTGACTGATTAAAGAGCATACACTGCTTAGTTAGAATTTTTATCTTTTTTCCTTCTGTACTTGTGTCATTTGTACAATTCCGTCCAATTGCTTTACCAGTTGATTTGCTGTTAAATTTGATAATTCACGTATGATCTACTATAGATACATGTCCCCACCAGTCAAAATCATTGTATTGTTATTGAAGACTTCACATTTCATCTATTCATCTCTTTCTCCATTTTAATTTGCCTCTGTACAATATCTCCGTTTCTTATTCTGCAGTGTAATTTTGTTGTTATTCCTTACTCTTTTCACATGTAAACTGTATAAGCTAGAACAAGTATTTCAACTTAAACCATGCATGAATAAATTTACAATAAGAAACTACAAGTGGATTTATTTTTCTACACAATTTCAACGATTTTATATATTAGAACAAGATTAAGAAATGTATCTTGAACAAGTTTATATGCTAAATTTTGGAGCATTTGGAACTTCATTATTACTAATAGGATTATTATTTGTTACTTTCCATACATGTAAATCTGTTCCTTACCGACTTTCAAATGTTGAATTTTACTTGCTATCTTAATAGTCATGCTTTTCTTAAATACAATGGGAATACAGAATTGCATGTGCATTGCATAAGTTACTACTACTACTAGATTATGGAGTTCCACAGAGAAACTAATAGAAAACTTACTCTCTCAGTCCATGGGCATAAAACTTCCCTGGAGCTTTAAAAGGAGGACGCGCCTTGGCAGCATAGCATTTAGCTACATCATTTTCTATCTTCGCATGGAAAGGAGGGCAGCCTTCAATCATCTACAATACAAGCCAGCACAATTATCAAAATTCTGACCTGAAACAAAAATAGCAAATATGCACATCCTTGACTTATGAAAGTCCATCAGGCACAATCTAGAAGTTTTAGCTGATATTCAGTATCATAGACCAGATAAAAACTATAATAATCAATGTGTTGCAGCATAAAATGATTTGTCTACATGGCAGAAAATAAAATTCGCATAAGGTAGTTGTTCTTTCGTAAGTTCCCCTCATCAAATAGTTACACTGTCTCCAAATAACAACAAATTGCATGCTAACAACCAATTTTAATAACTCTCCTTTAAGCTAGCAAGAGTTCACTAAAGAGATGATTTTTTAAAAGGAAACCCAATTACATTGCTTGTTTATTGCATCATAGTAAATCTCCTCTTGATTGTATTGCATGGGAAGAACGTTAAAAAGAAACTATATTAAGGATTATGCCAAGGACAAAGTCATGAAGAAAAAGGCGATCAAATTAAAAGTCAGAAGGCTATATGGTATCTCAATTATGTGCAAGGCTTTATTCTCTTTCGTGAGCCAGAGTGGTGCAGAAGAATGCCTCCACTGATCAAAAGTACATACAAAACCTACAGTGACTCTCTAAACAGGAAAAAGACCCAAAATTGACCATCAACTATCAACCCCTTCCCCCACATGCTTCTCTCAATTATCCCTTCAGAATGAGTGTGTTAATCAAGATAAATGCTTTCGAACTCTTCAGAATGAGTGTGTTAATCAAGATAAATGCTTTCGAACTTTCATATTTTTATACATATCATCCGTATCCACGATGAATGAACAAAACAGCTGTCCTTTCTTACATCCTGAAAATTAAAAGGAAAAAAAAAATTGTTACCTCTTGCAAAATTAAAGCAAAGGAAAAGACATCAACTTTGGTATCATATTCCTCATTTTTGTAAACCTCCGGAGCTACATATCGACCTATTTATTCCCAACAAAACAACAGGCAAAGAGGAAAAGGGTTATAAGATTTCCAAGTATCCATTTTTCAGCAACATCAATCAATAGAAACAAATCAGTAGAAGCAAAATTTTGTGGCACCATGCAATGCTGCCGCAGGAATTTTACATCCATAACAAGCAGCTAAAACAGTGTCACAAATTCTGTTTGAGGCTGTTGTCAAATGTCAGCATGGCTTTCATTTGAAAAGAATCACTGTGATACCCAAAGAAGCAGTACTCACAAGAAGTGTTATCACATGTCAGAGGCTTATCTTCTTTGACCGTGTTGGTAACTTTCAGTAGCTTGCTGACTCCAAAATCAGCAACTTTCAGATGTCCAGTATCATCCCGTAAAATATTTCTGTCATGTCAATTAAAATATTAAAACATTAAGCTGAAGGAACTCAATTTTTTAAGGAGGAAAGCTTCAAAGTTGAGACTAGTCAACAAAAACTTGGATGGAAATTAGGAATTGGCACACACAAATGGAGTCAAAGGGGACCTAACCAAAGGGGAAAACTCACGAAGGCTCTAGGTCACGATGAATAATTGCTTCAGGTCTAATTTCATGTAGATAGTTCAGTCCCCTGCAACCATATAAGATACAAGTGTTAGAACCATATTCTACTTATGCGCGTCATGCATCAGGGATATCAAAGGCCAGCTTCAAATCTGTATGAATGGGAACAGTATGTTCTATTTGAGTAACCAACAATCATGAACTGATTGGAAATAAATAAATATAATCAAATGTTTCACATGCCTAGCAGCTGTGGGAATTCACACGAAATTTGGAAATCTGAATATTAATGGAACTATACAAGAACTTATAAGGAGATCCTTAGTGCTCCGTTAGAATTCATTTGAGTTGTGTTGACTTTCACAGAGTTTTAAGAGTGATTCCAATGATATATTCTTTGAGAAAAGATTCCAATGATTAATATATTTTTGTTTCATACATATATGTTACATGGTAGGAGGAAATGAAATGGGTATAAAGATATCATGCCATATTTGAAATAATACAGGGTACTACGGTTGTAGTAAGGTGCACGGTGGCTTCGACTTTGGGGTTAGGAAGGAGGAGGCACGTCACTGCTTGATTTCGCCAGGGCTTCCGAGCTTTTGATTGCGAACTCGACATTTCAGAAGAGGAAGGAGCATTTGGTAACCTTCAAGAGTTCGGCGGCGAGGACTGAGATTGATTACCTCCTCCTCAGAAGGAGCGATAGGGGTATGTGCAAGGACTGCAAGGTTATTCCGGGAGAGTTCCTTTCGACTCTTCATAGACTCCTAGTGATGGATGTTGGTCTCTGGGTGAAGAGGAAGAGGAGGGGTGCTCGGGGACAACTGCGGATTAGATGAGGTGTTTTGACTAAGGAGAAAGCACAGGAGTTGGAGAGGAGGTTAGCTGAGGGCGGAGCTTGGAGAAGTTCTGGGGAAGCGGATGCTATGTGGTCAGAGACGGCGAACTTGGTTAAGGAGGTAGCACGGGATGTGCTCGGGGTAGCAAAGGGATATTCATGCAGACATCAGGGTGACTGGTGGTGGAACGATGTAGTCCAAGGAAAAGTGGAGATGAAGAAGACGGCGTTTGCTAAGATGGCAGGGAGCACAAGCGAGGAAGAATGGAGAGCGAACAGGGAGATCTACAAGGCGGCGAGGAAAGAAGCAAAGATGGCGGTTACGGAAGCCAAAAACGCGGCGTCATGTACGAGGAATTAGGGGAGAAAGGCGGGGACAGGAAGTTATTCCGGTTAGCTACAGAAAGGGAAAGGAAGACGCGTGATCTTTACCAAGTTAGGTGTATCAAGGGCGAGGATGGTAGAGTTCTGATGGGGGAGTCTCAAGTTAAGCAGAGGTGGCAGGCGTACTTTCGAGACTTACTTAACGATGAGGGGTATCGTAACATAGAGCTAGGGGAGTTGGGGCATTCAGAGCAACATAGAGACCTTGGGTACTGCAGGCGCATTAGGGCGGAGGAGGTCATGGGGGCTTTGCGTAGGATGAGTAGGGGTCGAGCGACCGGGCCTGACGAGATTCCGGTAGAGTTCTGGAAATGCATGGGTAGGTCAGGAGCGGAGTGGCTCTCCAGGTTGTTCAATGCGATCTTCAGGACCAAAAAGATGCCGGAGGAGTGGAGGTGGAGTACAGTGGTGCCCTTGTACAAGAACAAAGGTGACATCCAGTGCTGCAACAACTATAGGAGTATCAAATAAATAAGTCACACCATGAAGGTCTGGGAGCGGGTGATCGAGGCGAGGGTGAGGGAGATGGCATCTATATCTGTGAACCAGTTCGGTTTCATGCCGGGTCGCTCCACTACAGAAGCTATCCACCTTGTCAGGAGGCTGGTAGAGCAGTTATCCCAAAGAAGGACCTGCACATGGTGCTTATCGACTTGGAGAAGGCGTATGACAAGGTCCCAAGGGAGGTGCTATGGAGGTGTTTGGAGGTGAAGAGCGTGCCAGAAGCCTACATCAACGTAATTAAGGACATGTACGATGGAGCTAAGACTAGGGTTAGGATGGTGGGTGGCGACTCAGACCATTTTCCAGTGGTTATGGGGCTCCATCAAGGATCGGCGCTTAGCCCTTTCTTGTTTACCTGGGTGATGGATGCTCTTACCCGACATATTTAAGGGAATGTGCCTTGGTGTATGCTATTTGCTGATGACATAGTCTTGATAGAAGAGACGAGGGTCGGTGTTAATGAGAGGTTAGAGGTATGGAGACAGGCTCTCGAGTCTAAGGGTTTCAAAATAAGCAGATCTAAGACAGAATACTTGGAGTGCAAGTTTAGCGCCGAGCCGAGCAAAGTAGCCAGGGACGTGATGATTGGATCTCAGGTCATCGCCAAGAGGGACAGTGTCAGATATCTTGGGTCGGTGATTCAGGGGGACGGAGAGATTGACGGGGACGTCACTCATCGTATAGGAGCGGGGTGGTCAAAGTTGAGGCTTGCATCAGGAGTCCTGTGTGACAAGAAAGTTCCACAGAAACTCAAGGGAAAATTTTATAGAGCTGTGGTTAGACCTGCCATGTTGTATGGGGCGGAGTGCTGGCCAGTGAAGAACTCTCATGTTCAGAGGATGAAGGTTGCGGAGATGAGGATGCTCAGGTGGATGTGGGGGCTCACCAGGTTAGATAAGATTAAGAATGAAGTTATTCGAGAGAAGGTGGGGTGGCCCCGGTGGATGACAAGATGCGAGAAGCAAGGCTGAGGTGGTTCGGGCATGTACGGAGGAGAAGTCCTGATGTCCCGATGAGGAGTTGTGAGCGGCTGGCAATGGTCGGCGTACGGCGAGGCAGAGGGAGGCCTAAGAGGTATTGGGGAGAGGTGATTAGGCATGACATGGCTAGAATGCATGTTTCTGAGGACATGGCCCTTGATAGGAAAGTCTGGAGGTGTAGTATCAGGGTTGTAGGATAGGGGCCCCTAGAGTTTTTCGTACTCCTCACCCGGGGTTGGGTGAGGCTTGGCAGGGCTATCCATAGATGATTTGTGTATTGGATTGTGTCTCCCTTATGGTAGTTATTTATGCTAGTTACTTGTCTGATATTATTGTATGCTACTTTATTTATGGTTCTTATGTTTAGATAATTATTTATGCTATTTCTGCTGAAGCTACTAATGCTCTTTTGTTGTTGTTTTTGTTTTTGTTGTTCCTTTCCTTCACTAAGCCGAGGGTCGATTGGAAACAGCCTCTCTGCCCTTTCGGGTAGGGGTAAGGCCCGTCTACATATTACCCTCCCCAGACCCCACTTTGTGGGACTATACTGGGTAGTAGTTGTTGTTGTTGTACGGTTGTAGTAAGGAATTCTTAGAATTTGGTTAATTTTTCTGTTATAGGAGAGATTATAAGTTTTAGCTAGGACGTTGAAAGCAGGTAAGAAAAGTGGGAGGTAGAGAGTAATATCAAATGATGTTTATCACTTTTCAATTTCGAAAGAGTGGCACCAAGGGCAGAATATGTGCTTGCAACCATCAAAGTTGTAAGAGAAGAATTATGACCAAGAGTAACTTTTTCCTGCCAATTTTGTCTCAATGCAAAAGCAAACAGTGTTTTTCAATATTTTTTTCTTTTTTGTTTAAAAAATACATCCTATTTGAGGTAACTAAGGTCTGCTTAAAGCTAAATGCAGAAAAAATGAGATATGCAGGGCACTACAGTATTAAGTCAGCAGATAGCCCACAATTGTAGAAAATATGGCATGTTCATTAACAAGTATGATCTTCTCTTTTATTGTATTTTCTCTTCTTCTCTCTCCATATTTTCAGTGGATAAGAACACAGACGTAATATCTAACTCAATCATAAGATTCATAACAAATTACTAGATGCATTAAGCAGTTAATTTACTCAAAAGTATAATCAAACTCAGTCCGATATCTTGCTTTGCCTCCCAAAGAGTGCAAACCTTTTTGAACTAAGAAAGATGCAAGTTGTTATGGATTCAAATGTTACTCCACATAGTTCCCTAGGTTCCAGATATCTATACCATGGGCCTTGTAATTAGGTAGTGAGTTTATAACATTAGCTAATAGCAGAGGGTGCTTGTGAACCTTGCGATGTCCATTGCAAATCTGATAGCTTTGGTTGGTCTAAGAGGTCCTTCTTTCGTCAAATATGCATGGAGATCACCCTGGAAATATATAGCCGTGAAAAAGATAATTAGTAACAAGGGAATTGCTTTTGCAAGAAAACAACAAAATGGAGAAAGGAATCCAACTAAGACAAATTGGTTGAATAACTGAAAAGTTCACTGTCTAGTGAAATATTCTGAAACATAACATGCACGCCAAGAAGTTTAGATAAAGCAAAAACAAGAGAGTATATTTGGAACTACTTTTGGTAAGTATTCTGTCACTATCATCATCGGGCTACTTTGTGTTACAGCACCAAGAAATTGGACAACGTTTGGATGTCTTATCTTCTGGAGCAGTGCAAGTTCGTCTCTAAATGCCGTCCTGTAAAAATCCGAATATTTAGAGAATGTAACAACCATAGAAGAAATATTGATATTTTATACTCACACTTTATCCTCATCAGCAATCACATCCTCTCCAAACTTTTTAACAGCAACTTGTATTCCACGCCATGAAGCAATATGGAACGTCCCCTACAATATCTCAGGAATCATAAAAAGATAAAAAAGCAAAAGTTTGAACATTGGAGCGATATACTAGCCAAATCTGAAAAGAATCAGATGAACATTCCCAAATTTTTCTAAACATACCACATCAATCAGAGGATTTCTAATGAAAGAAACAACGAAGAAGATCAACTTATCCCTAGCAACTGAGCAGCTTTCATCAGATCAAGCAAATATGTGTCAGCTACATTTGGTATCCATTAGTGATCTTACCTCATAAATGCTTCATTTTCATTTCTTTTCTCCCCTTTTATTTATTTTTCGGTGCAACAGTCTGGGCCCGCACCTCAGCTAGTCTACCAACCACCTAGTCACAGGAGCACATACGGGGCCTAAAGCCAAAGTTTAATACGAGACCTAAGTTTTTAAAAGAAAGTTATAAGATATGTTTTTATTTGAAATCTATTCTTCTAACTTTTTGAGATATAAAGTTGTTAATAATTTTTACATAATTGATTTTCTCTAATAATTCTTGCTCGATCGATAATATAGCCAACCTATCTAATCTTTCTTGAATATTGTTGATCTTAGATAAGATTTACAAAGCAATAGAAGTATAGAACTATTGAAAGCTTAAAAGTATTGTTGAGCATTTGAACTAGTGAAATCTTGGAGAAAGAAGGTGACTAATGAAATCTTGGAGAAAGAAGTGAGTAAGAATATCAAAGAGAAACACAAAATATAAGTAGGGTTTTCTGAAATATGAAGAGATTGGAAAAAAAGAAAGATTGACTTGTACAAATTAAGGAAGAGAGAGCAAATTATTTAATGAAGGAGTAAAAGGGAAAAACTAAAAGTTATGAAAACTGCTCATCTACACATTTTTAAGTAAGTCAAATCATTATTTTATTTATATATTTAAAAAGTTTGCTTTCCTTTATATTAAAAACTCTAGTTTTGTACTAAAAATACTAAACATTATTTTTTAAATACCAATGAACCTATTAATTTTTTAAAATAGGGTCCTCTAAATTTGGGGGCCTAACGCACACGCCTTACTCCACATAAGATTGAAGCTGGCCCTGCCTGGTCACCTCCAACAGTCCACCTACCAAGGTTAGAGCAAATGGGCTAGCACTGAGCATTAAACTAGGAATTCGAACCTAGGATATCTTGGTTTTTCTCCGTTGCCTCAACTATAAGCCATCTCCTTGGGGTCTTACCTATAAAACCTTTTGTCTTTATTCTTGTCCCATTAATCAACTCTTCAATGGATCTATATGGGGCCAAAGTTGCTCAATGAAAGAAATGAGGGCCTCACCTCTAAAAGTTTTATAGTTCTAAATTCTTTTTTCATGCAATTGTGGTCCTAATGATATATCGTTGTATTAGCATAATATTAATATCTAAGGTGCCTACTCAATTTAGTTGGGAATGTTCCAAGATAATAGTATAACAGACAGTATTTTGTAAGGAAAATCACCGTACCTAGCCCATTGAAAATAGCTAATTCTTTTGAAAACGAGAAACCCCCGAGGGCCATTGGTACACGATTTGAAACTAGATAATGGGTCCTCCTCTACCCTTCTCCACTTGAATACCAGGCTTTTGTCCACAGCAAGTTTTCGCAACCTGACATGTGCCTGATCCGGACCTACGCCTTGAAGACAAATAACTAATCACCAATCAAAATTATCTATATGTTATCATTTAACTGTTCACAATCCATGCAACAATGATATGTGCCCTATTCAGTAGCTAATAATTATGGAGTTCTCCTTTGCATCTTATATACATGTTCTGCTATCTCCTTCTTTTGGACAATGTTCATTTGGAGGGTTGGATAGCAGAGTGAAAAGGTACCGAGAATGGTTTGTTACTTTTTCTTATGATCCTCTATTCTCACTCCTCTTTTCTTCCCTTCTCATTCATGGACCGTACTCAAACTCTGAATTCCAATTTAGATTACATCAATACATTCAGTTTGCTTTACCTGATCGTCTAAGGTGTGAAACCCCTCAACAATAGGCAAGCCACGCAATATAGAGTGTGGAAGACTAGACAAGCAATCTCAACCTTAGAAACTTCTTAGTAGAATAGTTCAATCATCCATTACAGGACTTATACTCGTCGGAGGCTCACGATAACATTTCTCATTTGACATCTGCATTTAGGCACCTCGTCTGACATCTGCGTTTAGGCACCTCATCTCACCTGTATGCTGCTTGTAACTGGAACTATTTTTTTTTAACTTTCTTGATAACTTTGTAGCTGGTTTGTTTTCTAGGTGCAGCAGCCGCGGTCCAGCCTTATGCAGCTGTCACGCAGGTGCTCACCCTTCTATGAAGTGCAATATAATAAGTCTATAACATTCACAACTCAAAAACAAGGTAATTTCCTGGACTTGTCAGGCTACTATGACACATCAATGCAAATTTATAACAAGTATCTATATATGTTACTACCAGAACCCATACCAGATTACTTAAAGACAAAGATATAACCAAAAAAGACCAGTACAACGTCAAAAATTAAAGCAAAAATAAGAGACAGGAAAAAATAAAAGCATTGCAATGTGTAGACTCTGGCAGAGAGGTATCGCGAACCCCCTAAATAAAAAACACAAAATTCTGCTTGTCACCAGACTAAACAAAATATTTACCTTGGTCAATTCAACGCTGTTCGTGAAATCAAGTTCTTTAGCATCAATCTCATATTCTGGAACTTCACGTGAATTATTGACATGCATGGGTGCCATCTGGATGGGAATTTTATTTTGCCAAACCAAGTTAGACAGCAAGAAAGCCAAGCGAATTCTTCTACTGAAACAAAGTTTTTCTTTCTTAAATTATTTGTTAATTACCTGATGAGTAAATAGAACGGAAAGTAAAACTTACAGGAGGTTTGGCACCATGTTCCTCCAGTAGCTTGATCACATGATGATTTTTATAATGTATTGCATCTCCAAGAGGCTGTTCAACTAAATATCAGATTGGTGCAGAACGTATTGATCAATAGGAAATGCGGGATATTTGTTTTTTAAGTTCTAGATGGAAACATTGTGTCATGAATAATTTGAGGAGTCAAAAAATGCAGGTGATTGATTCATGAAAATGCTATTGTCATTTTTACTCTTCCCTCAATGCAAAAGGGAGGTGTAAGTAAAACAACTGGGAACTGCAATTCTCAGGTCTACGTGAAATTGTACAGATATTATGACCTACAAATCATTTGTATAAAAGTATAACACAACTATCGTATTAAAAGAATAACAATGAAGTGATGCCTAAGAAAATTGAAGTAGCTTTAGAGAATATAGCAGTCTGTACAATATGGGATTGAGGAACTCAGACCAGGAGAAGAAACTAATAGAAGCTGAGGTTCTCTAAATCAGATCAAGCCCCGAATGTGATTTTAATCTTTGCAGAAATCATTAGCAAATAAACTTCATAATGTACACAACACATTTGATAAAAGTAGATTTTATTTTCAAGACGTCTTTTTAATAACTGAATCATTTCTGCAAATAAATGTTATGCATAGAATAATGAGGAGCTAGAAGACTCAAGCTTGCTTAAAGATTCAAATCTAACCAATATGTAAACTATTTTAGTCAAAAACACTTTGGCTACCAGCTCCTTGACGATCAATTTGAAGTTCCTCGAACGTTACAAACATAACATGCATATAAAACAACTCTTTCATTTCACTGCATATTTGTGTGAAATGACATAAAGCTTCTTAAAGAAAGAAAGAACCAGTCAAGTCTTCATATGTAAACCTTATTGTGGTTTTGGAGACTAAACGTATAAATAAAACTTTAGGACAATAGACATATAAACAAAAAGACTATAATAGCTCGTCATACAATCGCTTTCTCCTCTCACAAGGAACAGATATCATGTGAGCTTTAGGACCCCTGAAATATCTTAAGTTCCTCATTTTACAATATTCACATGACATATAAGGATACTAACATCCACCAAGGCCTTTTTTCAGTATAAGTTCTTGATCATATTGTGCCGTTTAACAAAGCAAACTATCATAAAGGCAAGATGAGGCAAATGGAAGGGCAAATACTACTCATCAAGCAAAATGCCAACGGCAAAAGTACCATCAATTGATCAAGTGTGCATTTGATCTGTAAACAGAGTGAACAAAGGGCAACAACACATGCTATCTGAGGATTACCTCAAGCCCACAATTATCCTGAATAAATTTGGAAAGAAAAACCAAGTCACATATATTCAACATCACATCCACATCTTTCTAATAGCATAAGAAAATCCTATTTCACCAATAAAGATACACCCACAGGCTTTTTTCCGAAAAAAAGATGAAACTAACAGTAGAAATCAAAATTTTAATCAAATATCATCAAGCTATACCAAATTACCAATCAGTAGAAATAACCAAAAATTATATGCTAATTAAACTAGTTTCATGAGAAATACCGTGCTTCCCCATCGATCTTTGGGATCAATTTCAGCCCCATTATCAAGCAACAGCTTCACAACATCACTGTAACCTTGGCAAGCAGCAACATGCAGTGCAGTCCTCTCATCAATGTCTCGAAAGTTTACATTAGTCCCTAACTCCAAAAGATCCTTGATCCCCTCTATATCACCCTCATTAGCTGAATACATCAACCTGATCTTTGGATCAATATCTACAACATCACCTTCTTCTCCATCTTCACTCTCAATTTCCACTGCCACCTCAACCCCCTTTTCCGGTGCAAGGGACGATTGCTTACCCAATGGAAATCTTACCGGTTCCATTTCTAGATCAAGATTCATCCAACAACTAATTTGCTTTAAACCCCTTTGAAGATCTGCAATCACTCTACTTAACAAGCCTACTGAAACGTGAATATGACTTTAAAACAGGAAAGAACAAATAATGCAGCTTCAGAAGCTTAAAACAATGAAAAAAGACTAAAGTTTTTTATTTCAAGAATCCAAATTTAGCAAAACCTATTGCTTCAAACTAAAGCCTTTTCAAGAATCCAAAATCGGCAAAAGGGTAGCCTCCAAACTTATTGCTTCACTACAATTTTTGAATCAGAGGTACATAATTTTGAAATCAATCAGAAAAGGGACGGAAAAAATAGACCTTTTGATTTTACGCGCAAGTTGGTCGGAAAGGAAGTTAAACCAACTGTAACGGGCGTGGGTCAGTATGTAATTTCATCTGAATTTTGGAGTTTTTTGTCGGCAATCATTATTCATGGGGGTTTTTCTTCAAACTGTAGCATGTTTGGCCAAATTTATGGAAAATTAGAAGTGCATTTATGGTGTTTGGTCAAACTTAGCTCTTTTACATTAAGTTATCCAACTTGGTTCTTAATTATCTGTAATTTTATCTCTTTGAGTTTAGATTTGGATGACAGCTGACCATTTCTTTGATTGCCTTCTGAACAAAGGAATGCTTGACCTCAACATGATCTTATGTTGAAACCGCAAATTTCGTAGGAAGAATATTTGAATTTCAATTCAAATCATGCTTTATATTATTGATTTATTTAAATACCACGTCATGCCTTATCTTATACATTTCTTTCTCTTTTTTGAGTACTTATAATAGTGATTATGTTATAAACTAAAGCAAAAGACAAGAACAATAGAACAAGAACAATAGCAATAAAGAGAAGAATAGAGAGAGTTCTTCTTATTGAGTTGAGAGGGGTCTCAAGGGATGATTTACAATGGTAGGGGGCACCTCTATTTATAGGGGAGAGGAAGATTTAGCTACCACTAATAGAACTCTAAAATCTCTCTAATTAAATACATTAAAGACATTCACCTTAAATAGAAGTGTAAGAATCTTCTATTTCATAACACTCCCCCTTGAATGTCTATTCAATGATGTGCCTCATAAAACCTTAAAACCAAAACCCAATGGGAAAAATTAAAGTAAGGAAAAAGAGTACACATGTTTGAATATGCGCCTATTGGTTGCCTCGTTAAAAACCTTGCTTGGAAAACCCAGTGGGACAAAACCTTGTAAGGGAAAAAGAGTGCAACGCGCATTGACTCCCCCTAATGAGTACATCAATTTATATCCTTGAGCATTTGCATTCCAATCTTGTGCATCATCTTCAAAACGATCTTTGATAGAGACTTGATAAATAAATCAACCATATTGACTTGAATAAATATTCCACACCTTGAAATCATCATTCTTGATAGATATAAACATCTTCATATAATGTCGTGGAATAGCTCTTCAATATCTCCATAGATGCATTCTCAATGCCATCATGCTTATAATTATGGCAAGATACATATGTACACAAATTGTACTTAGGATGTGGTACTTCAGGACCACGAATTGCATATGCTTCAAGCAACTTAAATCTTTCAAGTTAAGTCATATAAGTCACATAATAAACTTTAGCTGCATATCAAGTTTTCATTAGTGATACTAAACAAATAAGATATCGAAAACTGACTATACATACCTTTGACTTTTATACTTTCAAGCATTTGAACTATAGGTTCAAAACTTCATGTCTTTCATATGGAATCAATTCTTCTTGAATTGTACCTCTTCCATTTAGTTACTTTCTTTGGGTCAGCAAATGCGTATAGCATGCTTTGCAATATGTTGCAATTGCATTCCTTTTATGAACTTCAGGTTCATATCATGATATTCGGGGATATACATATACAAATGAAAATTCATCCCATGTAACACTTTCTTAAGTGTTTATCATGTCTCCCCCTCATGTTAGTACAGCTAACTTGTTTCCTCAACTTTGGGAAATCATCTTTGTGCATTATGTCAATATACACAGCACCTTAATATAAGATGAAATTATTTGGTTCCTGACCTTGAACCACTTGTGAGGGGAGAATATACTCTCGTATACAACTTATATCAAACTGATATATATATATAACTTTGTTCTCATAAGAAACAGTTTAGCTATTAAGTGGAAGCACTCAATAATTATCTTGCTAAACCAACTTCGATATAAACCAACTTATCAAGATGAACTGTCTTGAGTAGAGAATCTGGAAACTATGCTCGAAGTTAGATTACTGAGCGATTTACCTCGCAAGCATCGGCCAAGCTGCGGGTCAATAACAATTGCGCATGTAACCATTCCATAGATGCATTATATGTGGTATACATGGCAGGTGAATGGGCCCATATTCACCTTTGATATTTCCAGAATTTAGGGGCTTCAACCCGAACTCTTTAGTTGGTCAGTTCATTACTGAGAACAAGAACTTTCTAGTTCTTTGATATTCACCTATGTGAATTTGCACATCATACTTCAAATGAGATGGCTAACACGAATGTCAACTGAATAAATTATCAATATTGGTAAACTTCAAATTTACACCATGACATGTGCACTTATCAATAAACTTCGGGTTTATTATGACATGGGCTTTATACCAATAGATATCCACTTTATTGTGGCATTCTTTCTTTTGTGTAGTACAAACTGGAGAACAAAGCGGGTAGCTTTTCATATACAAATTACCCCGCTACAAGTTGTAGTAATAGGAGAATCAAAGCCTTCCTTTATTTATAGTCTCAATATAATCAATCGCTTTCACGTGTACTTTGGAAACTGAATAAGTTTCTTTGAGACTTACTACAGCACAATACGCAATTGTGTTTCTCCAACATAGTAATAATTGGCTCTTCGAGAGCTCTCAATTAATTTTGTACTACCACAGATTCATCAACATTCATGTGGTGAATTTCTTTCTTAAAGAGAAAGTTATACCATTATGGTCATGTCAAACTTATATGCAAGATATGTTTCTTGCATTATCGTTGTCCTTTAATGGTCATATTTCCAAAATACTTTGGCGTACAATAGGTACGCGACCAACGATCATTCATGCCATATATCATCTCAAACCTCCTTCTAGGGGTGAGGGTGGTATCATCTCAAGCCTCCTTCTAGGAGTGAGTGTGGTATATTCAATACCAATTTCATGTTCATATTCTTCCAACATTGAATATGTATTTGTGAATCACATTCACTTCGAGGATATGTGATTTTGTTATCCTTTTCAAATCTATAAATGCTTCAGGCATTTGATTTGCTATTCTTTGCAAATGGATAATCTTTTGTGCCTCTTTCTTTCAAATAGAGGTATGTGGATCAAGATGAGATAATGATGCATTTTTCCACAAAATTTCCCGTTTGGTTTCACCAACTTCTCCCCCTAATTTTGGGAAAAGTGTCTCATCAAATTGACAGTCTGCAAATAGTGCAGTGAACAAATCTCCTGTCAATGTTTCGAGGTAGCGAATAATGGAGGACGCGTCAAACTCAACATATATTCCTAACCTCCTTTGCAAACCCATTTTGGTGCGGGATGGCGGTGCTACAGGCACATATACTGCGCATCCAAAGTTTCTTAAATGGGATATATTGGGTTCATGACCCAAAACCAATTGCAATGGGGAATATTTGTGTCAATTCGTCAGTCAGAGACGAACTAGCATTGCTGCATTCAACATGGCGTGGCCCCAAACCGAAGTGGGCAGCCGACGAACTAGCATTGCTTCATGCAAAATGGCGTGACCCCAAACCGAAGTGGGCAGCCGACAAACTAGTATTGTTGCATTCAAAATGGCGTGAACCCAAACCAAAATGGGCAGCCTCGTTTTCATGAAGAATTCAAGATTATTCTCATCTATTGTCTCAATATGATATCCATTTTGAATGATATCTTTAAAACTCAACAAGTTCCTTTTAGACTTGGAGGAGAACACTTTGATTGATATCATTAAAACTCAACAAGTCCTTCTTAGACTTGGAGGAGAACATTGCATTCTCTATGATTAACGTCATGCCTTTGGGCAGAGTTACAATTGCTCTTCCGGAGCCTTCAATCAATTTACTACTTCCATAGATTGTAGTAATGTTTGCCTTACACAATTACTCTTCTTTTCTTTGAGTATTGTATGTGCAGTACATGAATCAACTAGGCAAATACTTTTACACTTGGACGTTGGTCCAAGTTCGCTTTGTGAGATATCCATTTTGCTTTCCCATAGTTTGACATACAAAAAAAATACATAAATATAAGTATAAACAACTTCAATTCTTTTGTTTCGCGTTTAAACAGCGTTTTGGGAAGCAGTTATTTAGGATATTCGAATATTGTATTCTAATATTCGAATATAATGCCTTGCGGAAAAAATAATACTTTAATGCGAAAAATATTAGATATTCGAATATTTAAGCACATATTCTAATATCTTGCCAGATATTCGAATATAGGAATTCTGATATTCGAATATTTGGCCCTGATATTCGAATATCAGACTCTGATATTCGAATATCTGGCCTGGCGGAAAAAAGTTCGTTTTATTGCTAAATATTAGACGATCGACTAGTTTTTAGGTTAGTCGATTACCTCTACTGTACAATAAAAATATTTGAGCATATTGAAACATTCTAAAGGGCTAATACTAACATCATATCATGAATTAACTAATACGAGCTAATGCTAATGACTATTAATTTATTCATTGACTAATACAAGTAGAATCAAACAGCTCCATCTTCTTTCATCATGGTTCCATCACCGATTAGGTGGTCTATCTTTCCCTCGGATTGCTCAAAGAAGTCTGCCACATCCAGGTGGGTGATATCCTCATTGTCGTCATAGACAAAATTTGTTTCAGGGCCTTTTCTCTTTCGAGATGCTTGATAAAGGTCAACCAAGTGTCTTGGTATACGGCAAGTCCGAGAGCAGTGCTCATTTCCACCGCAACGATAACATATAGTTTCTGAACTATTTGCCTTAGGATCTTCTGGACCCCGTTTCTGCTTTCGGTGGTTATCTCTCTTTGGGGGGTGACGGACTTCTTTGGAATTTCTTCCTTGTCCACGTCCTTGGCTTTGACCCCGTTTATGACCGTGATCATGGTCCCTTTTATGTTTGGCATAATGCGAGTGCACCATATCTGCTTCAGGCAGTGGTGTAGACCCAGTTGGTCTATTTTCGTGATTTCTCATGAGCAGATCATTATTTCGCTCAGCCACTAGTAAGAGAGAAATCAGTTCAGAGTACTTCGTAAAGCCTTTCTCTCGGTATTGTTGCTGCAGTACCATATTGGAGGCATGAAACGTTGTAAACGTTTTCTCAAGCATATCGTAATCGGAGATGTTATCTCCACATAGCTTCAGTTTAGAAGTAATTCTGAACATAGCAGAATTATATTCAGAAACGGACTTAAAATCCTGTAGCCTCAGATGGGCCCAATCATATCGTGCTTGTGGCAGAGTGACCAACTTCAGGTTGTCATATCTCTCCTTTAAGCTGTTCCACAAAACGAGTGGATCCTTGACGGTGAGATATTCAATCTTCAAACCTTCATCAAGGTGGTGGCGCAAGAAAATCAAGGCCTTCGCACAATCTTGGGTGGATGTTTTTTCTTTATCTTTGAGGGTGTCTCCGAGACCCATAGCATCTAGGTGGATTTCAGCATCCAACACCCATGTCATATAGTTCTTGCCCGAAATTTCAAGGGCAACGAACTTTCTTTTCATAATGTCAGACATACTCGAAAATTAAATTAGGAAGAGGGAAAATACCTTGGATTTTCGAGAATGATACTTGAGACGGTAGAGTCTCGTGCTGATAACGTGTTATAAACTAAAGCAAAAGACAAGAACAATAGAACAAAAACAATAGCAATAGAGAGAAGAGTAGAGAGAGTTCTTCTTATTGAGTTGAGAGGGGTCTCAAGGGATGATTTACAATGGTAGGGGGCACCTCTATTTATAGGGGAGAGGAAGATTTAACTACTACTAATAGAACTCTAAAATCTCTCTAATTAAATACATTAAAGACATTCACCTTAAATAGAAGTGTAAGAATCTTCTATTTCATAACAGATTATACTTTTTTGCACAGAATTAACAGTTATTGAAGTGGTCAATGAAGGGTCTCCACACCAAGACAACAATATTTACAAAAAAGAAAGAGAACTTAAAAATTAACCTAAATGAACACAAAATAAAAAAATAACCAGTTAAGCTTTTTAAAACACGTGGCATATTGTGACTTCCTCCTGCTATATGATGAAATAAAATTGCAATATGCCAATACTGATTGAATTGAATTAACGAAGACCACAACTGGTGACAATGGAGCTTTTGTAAAAGGGCACATCAAAGGTGCCTTTTCTTTTCGTTACTACTTTTTATCTCATGTCATAACCACTACAATGTTATGCATACTTTTTGTTAGATAACTATAACTTACTTGTCAGACTATCATTGTTGACACAGTTTTTTAACTAACAGTTTCCCCCAGGCTTTCCCTCTCTTGTCACGACTAATACAGCAATCCTCCCCTTAGGATATTGTATATGTTACTTAATTTTTCCCTTAACATTATATAAAGTCGTATCTTTCGCACAAAATAATCTCATGTCATCATATTCTTTTACTTTAAATAACATGCCTCAGCATTCATGACAAAGTTTTCTTTAATTATATATATTTCCTTATCACTTTTTATTTCGTGCACTTACAATCTCTTTTTAGTGCTCCAATAATTTTCTTTAGCAACAATCACTTACACTACTTAGCATCTTGGGAATACTTCAACTACTAATTGAACGGTTTTACCTCTGAATATATTTCGTGAAAGTAATTGTAAAGTAGAAATCCTCATCTTTTACGATTTTTTAACATAGAAAGTTTTCCATTCGATGTTTAAGAGCTATTTAGATTTGGCAGTATAGTGATTTATCGAATATTTTTATCAATCCACAGCCTCGATCCAGTTTATTATTTTTATTGTTGAATAAGTATGTGCATTTACTACCGGTTAGCTAATATTTTTTCTAATAAAAGTAAAAACTTAAAGAACAATATATTTGGCTTCAATAAGTCTCTTTTAGGTTTGCTACCATTAGAGTCGACCCCGAAAGAAGTCGACAAGGGTGACAACCTATTTAAAATAAAATTTTGTGATGACATTTTGTGGCGTCGCCACATGGTACATCTTAACTAAAATCTATTATATTGTGCATTTGTCTACTATTGTGGCAAACTTAGTCGCTACAAAAGTTAATAATGGACGAGGATTTGGAAAACTGAAGAAGACGAGGAATTTGAAGGGAGGGAGAAGCAGCATTTGAGTTTTATAAATAGGAAGTAAAATTAAATAAAATTGGTAACATGTTACAGCAGCTCAATGTGAATTAGCTGGTGTGTAAAAAAGGTTTTACACTGATGGTGGTGTTTAAAACTTTGACTTAACATCTAAAATCAATTGGAGGTGTTACAGCCCCAAAGTCATCCATATATCGACCAGAAAGATACATGATTTTCACAATAATAAAGTCTGACTTTTGTGTAACTTAATTATAATTAATCTACTTGTTTTCCAACTCATTCGCAGCCAAATGAATGTTCCATTTATGATTTATTGCACACCCCCACATGCTCTAATTAATGGCTGGCGAATTCTAATCACCAAATTTGAACTTTGGTACCATCTTCTCAACAAATTTCTTACCGGTTAACCATCAAAGAAACGAAAAATAGCACAACGTTTAGTGAAACTCAATAGTTTCTGTGTAGTAAATTTTTACTCACTAATTATTTTATTGTTGTACGGGGCCTTGGTACATTAGTTCTTATACATGCACTTGTAAAATTTTGAAATTTTCAACGAGAAAGCTAGTTGAAGGTAATAGTTATATACCCACTTGTTCTAGCCGGCTAGGTTGAATAAAGTTCAAGTTGTTCTTAAAGAAAATTATAAAAGAGAATATTCATAGAATATTTGTATGACTAGCCAATGATCATCCATATGGTAAGTCGTAACCAGAAGAATATTAACAGCTCTAAAAGTCTATAAGCTGAAAACTTCTCAATCTTATCCACAATCCTTTACTACTAACATGATCATAAGTACAAGTTGCAAATTAAGAACTATTGCTTTCTAATATTATAAATTATTGATCTATTATTTACCTTCTAAGCAGAAGCGGAGTTAGAATTTCTAGTACATGAGTGCACTACTAGAAAATAAGAGACAAAAGCATATTTAGTGGGAAGTAATTCCTATACCTTTTGGTAAATAATTTAACCTTCAACCAAGTGCACGAGCATGTATACCAACAGTTAATATTAAACTAATTCAAAAAATATATACATAAAATATCTTATTCTGCGAAAAGACTATGGGTTCACGTGTCCTATAATTAAGCCTATAAATCCGCCCCTGCAGATCTAAATGTTGGGGTTGTTTATTATTTATTAACAAAAGATATGTGAATGGAAAATGGTGGGAAAAGGAATGGAGGGAAATAAAATTTTGAATGAGTTCATTTCACTAATGCACTTTGTCCCTCATTGGTAGAAGGAAAGAAAATCTTTGTGTATGTATATAGAAGCTCATCTTTTAGCTCTTCAAGAGATAGAAGAAGGCAAGCCTCGTGCCGTCGTTGTCATCACTCACTCAGCTTAGCTTTGGATTTGGTCAAAGATTGATTGATTAATCTTTTTGGACAAATTTTTTTTCAAATATTTATTTAATTAATTTAATTAATTAAAGAAAATTCAATCCGGAATGACCCATGACCCACGACATTATTTTAAATCCGTTTTCAATTCCCGCAATATTTCCAACAGACATGGTTGTTCTGAAATAGTGTCACACATGTTCCAACAACTATGGTTGTTCTGAAAGGTTGTAAACCTTTTCAGAAACAGCACCGAAAATGGCTACAAATACACCTTCAAATCCCAAAATATTTACTTACAAGTTTTCTGAATTTTCTTCTTCTGCACAAAAATTCCAGTATATTTTGTAGCCTTCGAGTGGTTCGCTGTTCATCGGCATTTTTGGTACCAACACTCCGGTGAGTTAAATCGTTCTACCATGTGAATATATATTACTATATTACAGAACCTCGGGTATTTAAGGGAAATAATTTCCTTATTATGTATTCAGTTGGCCTCGATTTGTTCCTATACCATTTTCAGAATTTATTAGAAGTTTACTATTTTCGAAATTTAATTTCTATTAACTATTTGTTTCTGTTTTCAGAAAAATTATTATTTAATTTATTTACAGCAATATAGATTGATAACAATATTAAGAAAATTAAATTTATTATATTCCATATTCTGTATGAATTTTTCTATTCTGATTTGAAGAAATAAAAACTTCATCAGGGTATTAAAATTCAGAAAACGATTGAAGAACATAAAATCTTCATCGTGTTTTTTTGTAAAATAATATAAAAAAGTTCAATTGTTTTTATTACGTATTGTTTATTGATTACGGTATCATTTACTATTTATGATTTTACCATTAATTGATCTCTTTTGTTGTTGACAGTAAGAAATGGCAAATAAAAACGAAAATCCTTCTGTGACTGTTGGTGCAACGACAATATCGCCAAGCCGCACTGTTATTCCTCCAGCTGAGAAATCGGGGAAATTTTCTTGAACCAACTTTAAAGGATGGCAGAAAAGGGTGTTCTTCTGGCGTAACACACTTGGTATGCAGAAAATCACTAGTGAAGAGCCTCCAGTGCCTACTACGGACATGCCGGACAATGAAAAGTTCATGGTTGTTAAGGCGTGGAAGCAGGTAGATTTGTTTTTGAAAAATATCTTAAGTGCTTTAGAGGATGACTTGTACAATGTGTACAGTGCAATGAATACTTCGAAAGAATTATGGGACGCACTTGAGAAGAAGCACAAGAGAGAAGATGCATGCTTGAAGAAGTTCGTGGTTTCCAAGTTTCTAGACTATAAAATGATAGACAACAAAATTGTGGGAACCCAAGTTCAGGAGCTTCAACTTATTTTTCACGACTTTATAGCTGAAGGTATGGTCGTGAATGAAGCATTCAAGTAGCTGCTAGGATTGAAAAATTACCTCCTTCGTGGAGAGATTTCAAGAACTATCTTAAGCACAAGCATAAAGAAATGAAGTTGGAAGATCTTGTGATACGTCTAAAGATCAAGGAAGACAACAAAACAGCCGAAAAGAAGTCTCGTGGAAATTCAACGATCATGGGAGCTAATATCATTGAAGGGAATGCTCCAAAAAGTAAGAAGAGGAAGAGGTCTTCTAGACAAACTAAGGAGCAGAACAAAAATAAATTCAAGGGCAACTGCTACAATTGTGAAAAATTCGATCACAAAAGCCTGATTGTCGTCTCCCGAAAAATGAGCCACTCGACATGTTTGTGCTGTCAAAGAAGCATTTGCGACTTACTCTACTATTGGTCCCGAAGAAGAAATTTCCATGGGAAATAATGCAACAGTCAAAATTGAAGGTTATGAGAAGATATTCCTCAAGATGACTTCCGGGAAGGTGTTAACGCTCAACAATGTTCTTCATGTTCCTACTATTAGGAAGAAATTAGTTTCTACTTCTTTACTTGTAAAGAATGGATCAAATGTGTATTTGTATTAAGCAAGAACGAAATATATGTTGGAAAAGGCTACCTCAAGGAGGGCTTTTTCAAACCCAATGTAATGGTTGTTGACTGTAGAATAAAATTTCAGCTTCTTTTTATTATTGGAGTCAAATGATTTATGGCATATTCGTTTAGGACATGTCATTTATAAAATCTTGCGAAAGTTAATTAATTTAGAAGTATTGCCTAAATTTGAGTGTAATAAATCGAAATGTCAAATATGTGTTGAATCTAAGTTTGTAAAACATCCTTATAAGTCTGTTGAAAGGAATTCAAATCATTTAGACTTAATTCATACTGACATTTGCGATATAAAGTCGACACCATCTCGAGGTGGAAAAAAGTATTTTATTTCTTTTATTGACGATTGCACTAGATATTGTTATGTTTATTTGCTTAATAGTAAGGATGAAGCAATTGAAAAATTTAAGCAATACAAGAATGAGGTAGAAAATCAATTGAATAAAAAGATCAAAATGATTAGAGGTGATAGAGGTGGAGAATATGAATCTCCGTTTGCAGAAATATGTTTGGAATATGAAATTATCCATCAAACTACTGCACTTTACACACCTCAATCCAAGGGAATTGCAGAAAGGAAAAATCGGACATTAAAAGAAATGATGAATTCTTTATTAATAAGTTCCAGATTACCGTAGAGTTTGTGGGGGGGGGGGGAGAGTTATTCTTACAGCACCGAGTACTCAACAGAGTACCCCACAAACAAAATGCAATCTATTCCATATGAATAATAAAAAGGAAGAAAATCCAACTTGAAATATTTCAAAGCGTGGGGGTGTCTAGCAAAGGTACAAGTTCCTTTAACTAAAATGGTTAAAATTGGACCAAGAACAGTAGATTGCGTTTTCACTGGATATTCTAGGGGCGTTCAAAATTGATCCGAAATCGAAAACCGAACCGAATCGAAGTTTAATGGCTTAGTGGTAAAGGCTTAACGGCTTAACGGACGGAGAACGGATTGAATTTATAACAAAAATAAATTAGAAAAACAAATCCCCCCCCACCCCACCGTTTGTTCTGACTGAGTGAGGTGAGTCAGTGAGTAGTGACTTCTCACTTCTGTCTATACCCATTTATTTTTACCCCTAATTTTCTAATTTTATTTCCTAATCTAAATATTTAATTCCTCATTCCAGATCCAATCTCTAGAGAAACTGAGAAACCCTAAGTCCTTAACACTGTTAAAGCAGCAGTGGGCAGCCACCAATCCTCTCCAGTCTCCGCATTCGCTCGCTCAACGTCGTCTACTTCCATCAATCGCTGGTCACCCTGTCGCCATCTCGTCTCTCCATGTACAGGTACTCGTCGTCTTCTTCTGTGTACAGTACAAAACTCTCAAAGCTCTTGTAAAGTAGGTATCAAAATGTTGCAGAGTTATAGTTAAAATGGAGTAATTTACTCTCTAGAAATAATTTTTTCACCTGATAATCATTATATGAAATAAATGTGAAGGCAAATAAATATCAAGTTAAATATTGGATGGAGCTCTTATGCATTCTGGTATGCTTCAATATAGATAATTTGAGATTATATGATATGGTACTAGCTAGATCAGACTCGCATATTTTACATGTATTTATGCTAGACTATTGAGTACTCAAATCTGAATATTTTGATGCTTAATTGTCCATCTCAGAGTTGAAGAGTCAAATACATGTTGAGTCTAAGACTCCCAGAGCAGAATAGATTAAATACAAAGTTATGTTTTGAGTGTATGACTCCCAGATACTGTGTGTGGATCGATCATCCCTCATGAGTGACGTATCCGTGCTTCGTCTCAGATATTAATGTACACACCAGCTGCGCAAGAACTAGAGTAGTTTACTTGTTTTATTTACAGTAAAATGTTTGAATTACCATGCTTAATTGCTTTGTAGTTGTACATATATCAGACTATTCATAAAGTTGCTAAGTTGCTATTACAGCTTGCTGTTTATGATCCAGTTCAGTTTTAAGCTTGATTTTGAGTATGTAAAGTCTTCGTCTCTCCATTTAGGGGACAATCGACGATGCATATTGAGTAGCGTTGTACTCATGTCTCTTCTTTTGTGCTTAAATGCAGATATTCCCACTAGCACTTTTCAGCTCCTTGTGTGTGTTCCACTTTAATAACCAAATATGATTAGTTTACAACTTGATGTCTTTATTCTCATTCCTTTTCTTTTGTTGTTGTAGTGATTCATACATGGCTGAAAATATACAAAGTGATAAGGTGATGATGGGTGAAGGTGGGGCTTCTAATTCAAATGCAACAAGTGAAGCTCAAACAACGGAGTCAAATATATCCAAAAAAAGAAGAAAAAGGTCTATTGTGTGGGATCATTTTACAGAATTTATTACTTCTGAAGGGAGTGCAAAAGCAAAATGTGACTATTGCTTTACTGAGTATGTATTTAAGACCAAAGACGGCACGTCGACACTTCTTTCTCATATGCTTATGTGTCCTAAGCGCCCTGCTATTGTTGATAAAAAAACAATCAAATTTAGTCTTTCAATCTGCCCCGGGGGCTAGTCAGGGTGACGTAGGTGTTGTTACTTGGAAATTTGAACAAGAAGAATGTAGGAAGGCATTATGTCGTATGGTAATAGTTGATGATATTCCTTTTAGCTTTGTTGAGAAAGAAGGTTTTAGAGACTTTATGAAATTGGCGCAACCTTATTTTCGGGTCCCTTGACGTAATACTATAACTAGGGATTGTTTTGATCTTTTTGATGAAGAAAAGCAAAAGTTAAAGAGGTTTTTTATAGAAACAAAACAAAGAGTATGTATTACCACTGATACCTGGACTTCTATACAAAGAATCAATTACATGTGTATCACTGCCCATTGGATTGATAGTGAATGGAATATGCGTAAGAGAATAATTAATTTTTGTCCTATTTTTAGTCATAAAGGCGAAGATATGGCAAACGGTATTGGTAGGTGCTTATGTGAGTGGGGGATAAATAAGATCTTCACTATCACAGTTGATAATGCAAGCTCACATGATATGACAATAAAAGAATTATCTAAGCAATTAACAAAAATGGGAACTAATTTGATGAATGGTACTCACCTTCACGTGCAATGTATGGCTCACATCATGAATCTTGTGGTGCAGGATGGTTTAAAAGAATATTCATTGTCTATTGAACGTGTTAGGCATGCAGTGAGATATGTTAGGCAGTCTCCTGCGAGGTTGAAGAGGTTTCAAGAATGTTTTGATGCTGAACAACTCAATTCTAAGAAAACTTTATGCTTAGATGTTCCAACTAGATAGAATTCTACCTACTTGATGTTGCGTAGGGCTCTTGCATTTGAAAGTGCATTTTCACATTATGCTTCTAGTGAAATTGGATTGAGACATTATCTTGAGCATTCTTATATTGATGTTGGAATTCCTATAGGTGAACCTTTGAGTAGTGATTGGGAGAATGTAAAAATAATTACAAAGTTTCTTGAAATCTTTTATCTTCTTACTTTGAAGATATCTGGTTCACGTTATGTTACATCGAATATTCATTTTCTTGAAATTTTTGCAGTTGCTGTCTATTTGAAGCAATTGATAGCAAATGAAGATGTAGTTTTAAGTGAAATGGCAAAAAAATATGAAAAAAAAAGTTTGATAAGTATTAGGGTGATCCAGGGAAAATGAACAAGATAAGTTTTATCTCATCTATTTTGGATCCACGTTACAAGATTGAATCAGTTGGCCTTGCACTTGTAAAGATGTTTGTGTAGATCCGGGGGCAACTATACAAGTAGAAGTGACGAAGTACATGACTTCATTATTCAGTGAGTATGTAAAGTCCAGCTCAAAAGGTGTTGTGCTTGCTTCATCTTCAGATTGTTCTTCATTGGACACAACGACTTCTGGGCTTTCTGGCAGTCAAGCAAGCATCCAAAATATAGGACTTTTAGAATCACTCATGCAAGATATAAGAAACATAAAAGTGGGAGTGGAGGTGTTGATACTAGAACAGAGTTAGATAAATAATTAGGTGAAGAAACCGAGGATGACACTAAAGAATTTGATGTTCTTCTTTGGTGGAAATTGAACTCAGCTAGATTTCCTACTCTTTCAGAGATGGCTCGTGATGTATTAGCTATTCCGGTTTCAAGTGTGGCATCCGAATGTGCGTTTAGTATGGGAGGACGTCTTCTTGATCCATTTAGGAGTTCATTAACTCCTAAATTGGTGCAAACTCTAGTGTGTCTTCAAGATTGGCTTCGAAATGAAATATTAAAACAACCCATCAGTATTGAGGAAGATCTTGATAAAATCGAGCAGCTTGAACAAGGTAATAATATTGTTTACTATATTTGTTATAATATGCTTTTATTTATCGCACGACTTATTATTTTAATTTTTTTCAGATTTAGCTAGCAATGGAAAAGACCCTTCCGTAATTGACGTGTAGTGTTAATATATTTGGTAAGATTATTCATCAGCAATTCTTTTTCTGAAACTCTTCACTTCTGTGCTTTACATGTTAATGGTTTGTGTTCTAACTGACTTGGTTTGATTTCTTGAGTTTCTGACATACCCTTTCCTGGGAGCAATTGGGAGATTACCAAGCTGGTTTCTAATGGCATACTTCTTTGTTGCTTATCTTGGTGTAGTGAGGAGAAAGGAATGGCCTCATTTCTTTAGATTCCATGTGGTGATAGGGATGCTTCTTGAGATTGCCATGCAGGTTATCGAGACTATAAGCCGTTGGATCCCACTTGCTGTGTACTGGGGAAAAGTTGGCATGCATTTTTGGACTGCTCACTGCTGTCGCATTTGCCTATCTGTTCACTGTTTTAGAGTGCATAAGATGCGCCCTCGCAGGGATGTATGCAGACGTCCCATTTGTCTGTGAATTGTGATGCAGCTTATATTCAAATACCTTATGATTAATGGCTGTCAACATATGTTTCTTATTCCTTTTAGAAAGAACTTTGAGTCTGGTTGGAACTGAAAATGATCACTCTCTCTTTTGAATTGCCTCAAGGCCTGTATTTCTTTCAGTGTTTTACTGTTTTTCATGTAATTGAAATAGGAAAAGAAGTAGAAATGGAACTGTACATTGGACAATATAGTGTGTACTGCGCGGACAGAATACATTTGAGCCCTTAGGTATTAAACCGATAAACCGCCCGGTAACCGACCGATAAGAGCTAACCCGATACCAATCCGCCCGATATCTTATCGGGTGGCTAAGGGATGAATACATTTAAAAGACGATAACCATTAAGCCAAACCGTTAAGAGTAAAAAGCCACCCAGTCCACCCAATGAACACCCCTAGGATATTTTACAAACAATAAAGCATGTCGATTTTTGGTTCATAAATCGAATAATCCCGAGATACATGTTAATATGGTAATGGAATTAGATAATGCTGAATTCTTTGAAAGCATCTATCCATATAAAACTGAAAGTGAGTCGTTAAGTGAAAGACATAAACGACCTCAGGAAGAACCATATGAAAATACTCCGAATATAGAAGATCCAAAGCGTAGAAAACGTCAAAGAACATCTATTTCCTTTGGACCAGATTTTGTGACATTCATGCTTGAAAATGAGCCTCAAACTTTTAAAGCAGCTATGTCGTCTTCTGATTCAGCATTTCGGAAAGAGGCAGCCAATAGTGAGATTCAATCAATTTTGGATAACCATACATGGGAATTGGTTGATCTTCCTCCAGGAAATAAACCTTTAGGTTTGAAATGGATCTTTAAACGGGAAATTAAACCTTATGGCACTATTGACAAATATAAGGCAAGACTTATTGTCAAAGGTTATAGACAAAAGGAAGGCCTTGATTACTTTGGCACTCACTCGCCAGTAACAAGGATAACATCTATTAGGATGTTAGTGGCACTAGCGGTTGTGTATGGTCTTGAAATCCATCAGATAGATGTTAAAACAGCTTTTCTAAATGGAGAATTGAAGGAAGAAATTTACACGGAACAACCTGAGGGTTTTGTTGTTCCTGGTAAAGAAAAGAAAGTGTGCAAACTTGTTAAGTCACTCTATGGACTTAAACAAGTACCCAATCAATGGCATGCAAAATTTGACTAAACAATATTGGCAAATGGGTTTAAAATCAACGAGCGTGAGAGATGTGTTTACATTAAAAATACTCCAGGTCATGAAGTCGTTGTTTGTTTATATGTTGATGACATATTGATAATAAGAAAAAGTATGGCAGATATAAATGCTACAAAGCGCATGTTGGCTAGCAAATTCGACATGAAAGACTTAGGAGTTGCTGATGTGATCTTAGGAATCAGAATTCTCAAGACTCCACAAGGTCTAGCATTATCACAATCTTACTTCATTCAAAAGGTACTTGACAAGTTCAAGTATTTGGATTTCAAAATTGTCAAGACTCCAATTGACGTGAGTTATGCACTTCAAAAGAATGAAGGTGAAAGTGACTCACAACTGGACTATGCAAGAGTATTCGGAAGTTTGATGTATATTATAAATTGTACACAACCAGATATAGCATGTGCTATTAGCAAACTGAGTCGGTTTACGAGTAATCCCCATCAAATATATTGGATGGCAATGAAACGAGTTTTGAGGTATCTGAAACATACCCAAAATTATGCTTTGCATTATAACAAATATCCTTCCTTGATCGAGGGATGTAGTGATGCAAATAGGATCACCGGATCATCTGAAGTTAAATCCACAAGTAGATATGCTTTCACAATTGAGGGTGGAGCAATGTCTTGGAAATCATCCAAACAAACGTGCATCATCCGTTCTACAATGTAATCTGCATTCATAGTTTTAGATAAGGCCGGTGAAGAAGGTGAATGACTTTGGAATTTCTTGGAAGATATTCCATTTTGGGCCAAACCTTTGGCACCTATATATATACATTGTGATAGTGAAGAGACAATAGATAGGGCCGGGAGCGTTATGTATAACAGGAAATCTCGTCATATTCGACGGAGATACAATATTATTAGACAACTATTCTCTAGTGGTGTTATCAAAATTGGCTATGTAAAGTCAAGAGATAGCGTGTCGGATCCACTTACAAAAGGCCTATCTAGAGAGACATTTGAAAGATCATCAAAAGAAATGGGATTAACGGCCTACGACAAGTCAACATGGCGGTAACTCTACCTAGCAGACTAGAGATCCCAAGAGCTAGGTTCAAAGAGATCAAACAAAGTTTTAAATAACGGTTCAACATTGTCAACTAACTCAACCCACTCTTGTGATGAAGACAATGTTAAAAAATAAGGTAAAGCATTAAGGCTTTTTGATGAGTCAATAAGGCTTAAAGCTTTTTAATGGTTTGCTAAGTCTGGCAGGATATGACCAGATGATGTGTCTGTAGGATTACACGTTTAGAAATCATCTATGTGAGTGTGAAGTGTAAGCCGCTTCAAGGAGAATGAAAGTAAAGGCCCATTCTCTAAGCACTCATGAAACCAGACGGTGTTCATGGCTGAAACGAATACAACCGTGAGAACCATAGATGGTTAAGGATTGATTGCATGGATTATGTTGTCTAGGTATACAACAAAGCTCGACGGTTGAAAGATATCAAATCTACCGATTCACCGAGTACATCAGATATAAGTTCAATACGGAAAGTTTAAAGGGAAACCCACTTATCCAGATGCAATCAATTTTTGCATGTAAAACACACACACGTCCGTGCATTCCTTTAAGTTTATAGTCATTCCCCGTTCATGTGGGGGATTGTTGGGTTTGTTATTATTTATAAATAACAAAGAGGTATGAATGGAAAAGAAATGAAGGGAAGTTAATTTTTGAATGAGTTCATTTCACTAATACACTTTGTCCCTCATTGGTAGAAGGAAACAAAATTTTTGTGTATATATAGAGAAGGTAATCCTTTAGCTCTTAAAGAGCTATGAAGAAGGCAAGCTTCGCGCCATCGTCGTCGTCACTCGCTCGGCTCGGCTTCGGATTCGGGTTCGGCTTTGGATTTGGATTTGATCAAAGATTGATTGATTGATTGATTCTTTTAGACAAAATTCTTTTCAAATATTTATTTAATTAATTAAATTAATTAGAGAAAATTCTATCCGGAATGACCTATGACCCGCGACCCAGTCAGGTCTCGCCCGTTTTTCTTTCCTGAATTATTTTAAATCTGTTTTCATTTCCCGCAATATTTTTCAATAGCCATGGTTGTTCTGAAAAAGTGTCCCACCTATTCCAACAGTTATGGTTGTATTAAAAGGTTGTAAACATTTGTAGAAACATCACTGAAATTGGCTATAAATACACCTTCAAATCCCATAATATTTACTTACGAAATGTTTTGAATCTTCGATTGATTGATTAATTTTTTTGAAAAAAATCTTTTCAAATATTTAATTAATTAATTAAAGAAAATTCAATCCGGATGACCCATGAACCGCGACTCGGTCTGGTCTGGCCCATTTTTCTTTGCCGAATTGTTTTAAATCCGTTTTCATTTCTCGCAATATTTTCAACATCCATGACTGTTCTGAAACAATATCACACTTGTTCCAACAGCTATGGCTGTTCTGAAAGGTTGCGAACCTTTTTAGAAACATCACTGAAATTGCCTATAAATACACCTTCAAATCCCAGAATATTTACTTATGAAATTTTCTGAATCTTCTTTATCTTCTGCACAAAAATTCCAATGTGTTTTGCAGCTTTCGAGTGGTTTGTTGTTCATCGGCGTTCTTGATACCAACACTCCGGTGAGTTAAATCGTTCTAACTTGGGAGGATATTCCTGTGATGACCCGACTCGTTGTCTCATGAGTTAACGCTCCGTTTCCCCCATTTTCTGTTTCCTTATGCTTCATTATCGGTATTTGGTGTGATCGAGTTGATTTGAATTGGTTTTGGTAGGAAATGAGACACTTAGTCTTTTTGAGGAAGGCTTAGTTTGGAAAAGTCAACCGGATGTTGACTTATAAGTTAGAGAGCTCGGATTTTCGATAGTTCGGTTAGCTTCGGGAATAATTTGTGGTTTAGGAGTGTGATCAGAAGTGATTTTGGAGGTCCCGTGTAGAAATAGGCTTGAATTGGCGACGTTAGTATTTTGGCGAATTCCGGTTGATAGGTGAGATTTTGATCCAAGGGTCAGAATGGAATTTCAAGAGTTGTTATAGCTTCGTTAGGTGACTTGGGATGTGTGTGTAAATTTCAGGACATTTGGAGGTGATTTGGCTAGGTTTTTGATCGAATACGTGTTTCGGAATTTTAGAAGAACTTAGGCTCGAATCCGATGTAATTTGATGGTTTTAGCGTTATTTGATGTGTTTTAATGATTGGAACAAGTTTGAACGATGTCTTAGGATGCGTTGTTGCTCTTGGTTGAGGTCCCGAGTGCCTCGGGGTGATTTCAGATAGTTAACGGGAAGGAATTGAATTTGTGTCATTGCAGAGAATTGTTGTTGGTGGTATTTCCGCACCTGCAGAACAAGGACCGCAGATGCGGAAAAGGCATGGAGATGTGAAAGGTCAAGGGGAGGCCTAGGATTGCAGGTGCGGATTGAGTACCGCATCTGCGTAGCCGTAAATGTAGGATTCACAGATGAACCTGTCAGGAATTTGTACACCAATGTCAATGTGTATGAAAGGAAGTAATCTCATGAGTCATGACTAAAATTAATGTACCAACTGATTATCATGCTTATTCGCAAGTGACTGAAGGTTTGGCAATTTAAGATAATTTAAGCTTTGTTTTGAGTAATCAACCCCTTGAAGAAACCTTGAAAGCATATAAGTAAAGGGAAGTCCAAAGTTCTTATTTATAGCACATTAATAGTAGCAAGTAGTACATGTATTACAAAGTTCCAACCTTCCAACTGCAATTCAAGGTGTAAGGTAAAAGTAAGCAGGATAAGTTTTTTGCTCATGGACATGTTATTGCTTCAGGATGCTAGTTAGGGCTGACGGTATTTATGTTTCTTATGTTTACATAATCATTTACGTTATTTTTGCAGGATTACTTATGCTTTGTTTTGTTATTGTGTTTTGTCTTGCCTTGGTTCCTAACTTTATCTTTGTTTTCCAATGCAGCTTTTCATTCTGTCCTATGCGCCGAGGGTCGCTTGGAAGCAGCCTCTCTACCCTTTTGGGTAGGGGTAAGGCTGTCTACATATTACCTTCCCCAGACCCCACCTGGTGGGAGTATACTGGGTAGTTGTTGTTGTTGTTGATGCTAGTTAGGGCTGAAGACTATACTCCTCCACCTTCTCCCATGATTTGCAGCTTTTGTCTTCGATGTCTGTTTTACACAATGCAAGATGAGATATCGGGAAGCTCAAGCTGCAAATGCCCTCGTCAAGCATTTTAGCCTTTTCTTGAGCTTTCTTCTTCTCTTCATCAGTTAAATCCCCATAGACAAGGCTCAAATGCGGCATATATGCTGTGTGATCACAAAAGTAAGATATCAGCCAAGGAAGAGTAGGAGATTCCATAGCCAATAGCAGCTACAGTTTGGGTAATTGTATGTACTATATTTGGTTGACTATAAAGATAGCACATGCTAAACAACCAAACTGTTGACAATTTGAAATTTGTACTTGACGATGTGATCAAGTTTTCAAATTATTGATACAAATTAATCATCCATTACTTCCAATATCTAGCATCAATGCTTTTGAATTATGGTTTTAGTATTTCACATATTCTCTCTGTTACACGCCCAACCCCCAACCCCTTCCAATAAGAGAAGAAAAAAAATTGAGGATTTTCTCAAAAGAAATTAGCAGTGATTTTACAACTCTACCCTTCACAGCAGGCAAGGGATTCCAAACCATCTCCTAGATTTCAGCCACATGCGTCACCAATTTTGTCTATATAATATAGTGTGAGCAAAATGAGAACATCCACAAAGTAGCGGATATGATGGTGAGGGAAAGGAGGAGTCTAAGAATGAGGTGGGAAGGAGAGCTTGAAGGAGTTTGCCACAGAAGTAGACTGATGACCAAAATGAGGGAAATAGAAAGCAGTGGGAGCCATTTTTATTACTCAGGAAGTGCAATAATTTAAGAAACAGAAAAAGATAACAAGCAAAAACTTTTTGTGATCGACTACAACTCTAGAAACTGAATGAGGCACAAATCTGCACAGAGAATGTTTATCTTACTTCCGGATCGGTTGTAACCAAAGTGACTGCAGCAGTGAGCACTAACCTCCACAACCTGGAACAACAAATATCAGGTCACTGATCTCAGTAATTACAACAAAAGTTGTACATAAAAAAGCATGGCAAAGGTAAGGCTGCTTCTGAACCCCCCCCCCCCCCCCCCTTCCCTTTTATCGCTCCAACTCATTGTTTTAGAAGGCACAGGTGTAAAGAGCAGGACATTACCCAAGTTATGGGGCATAAGCTCCACGAGTATTTTAGTAATGTATAAACTTTAAAAGCTAAAAAGGCATAAAATTAATTTAAGTATCTAGATGTAACGACATATGTACATAACAATGTATTAAGTTACCAAGTTCTGAATTTGGAAAAAATATTACACTGCTATATAAGTTATAACCAACTATTTAAAAAAAATTAAAAGAAGACTAATTAGGATGTAAAAGAGTGACAATCTAAGGTGCACGTGTATAAGGCATTTCTTGGTATGGAGCTAAGATGCAGAGGGCTATTGCCCAGCCTCACTTATAAAGACGTTTGCCCCGTGAGGCTTCTGCTCAACATGACAAACTTGGTTAATTTTGAGCCCCTTTCAAATTGGGTCGAGTCTCAAAGCTTGTTCAACTGACAATCAAGAACACACAAACTTATGCTCTCCTTGGACATAAGCAAATGGAAGAAAAAACAAGGAAAATAATAGGCAAGATTGGGGTGAAAGTGAGGAAACTATTCATTTGTTTAAAATCGGTGAAATTAAGAATAGGACCTGAACATATTCAGCTCGTCATGTGTTACGCATACGGGCGATTGTCTTCTCAAATGATCTTGCACACCGTATGACGGTATGAGGAGACAATCAAGAACATTAGTATTGCTCAGCACACTAGACTAATCTTCGTGCAGTTTATCTTACTAAAACAGTCCACTTTGCTGATTGCAAAACCAGCCATTAGCTGTATTCAACAACTGCTGGATGAACCATTATCTAAATCAAATATTTACTAATTAAATAAATAACAAAATAAACAAGCCATTGAACAAATTACAACTACATAAGCTGAACGAACATAACATTGTTTATCAAGCCAACGCATTATGCCAAGAACATTTCTTATATTCACCCTTTGAAAATAAAAAACAAGATATTTGAGATTACCAACATTAGTACAAAATGACAACAAATAGAGTACCTAAAGCGAATCAATGAAATTGCAAAATGTTACCTCAGTGGTAGGGTGAAGCAAAAGGTAAACGCACTGATAATAGAAAGTGCCACTATCCACTTTCTCCACTGTAGCACTATAAGGCTTCTTCACTATCTCACAAGCTTTCTTGAACCTGTTACGTGCTTCAGCCTCCGTCAACCGAATTGCTCCGACGACCGTCACGTGAGGTTCAAACTGGGGCCCACCAAACTCCGATCGGAGACCCTCCATCAACTTCTTCACCCTCACTCTAACATCCTCCCGCGGCAGAGCCCACACAGAGTAAACGTGTTTTTCCAGCACCGCTTCACTGACTTGTACCTGCTGCATAACTGCAGTACCAGCCTCCATCAGAGCGGAATTGAACGATAGGAAATGAAACAAATAATTCGAAGAAAACCAAGGAATCTGATGGGAAATAAATCGTGGGTGTTGAGATTTGATTTTTATGGTTGATTCGTTATCAGATATTTTTGGCAACGCAATTGTCAAGACTCAAAAGGTAATGGAAATCCTAGGGAAAGCACAAATGGGTACATGCTAACGAAGTTCCGGAATATTTTCGATTGCGTAGCACGTGGCTCAAATTTACATCCCTTCGATCAAAATAAATTGTTTTTTAATTTTTTTCTTATTGTTCAAAATAAGTAATTTTTTCAGATTTTAAGAATAAATTATTTTTTTCTATATTATTTTTGGAATAAATAGTATTAAAATATGTGTTTGGAGTGTTTATGTGAGATAATAAAAATTAATATAGTTAATTTTATTGCTAATTAATACTAAAAGGTAAAATTTTTAATTTGAGTAAAAATATCCAAAACATCACTTATTTTGAACCGAAGGAAGTACAATGACGATTGGTCTAAACCAAAAGCCAAATGTTTTGCTTTACTTTACTAAATGGAAAAATATATATATATTTCAAAAATCACATACTCCGGAGTCTGGTGTTCCAATTTATATACATGCAATTTGATGGTAAATAATCTCCACTTTCAACTATGAGGTTGTGAGTTTGAGTCTCTTCAAAAGTAAGGTAGGATGTTCTTGAAGAGAACGATGCCGATTTGAAAAATAGCCTCTCTACCTTAGGGTAGGAGTAAGGTCTGCGTACACACTACCCTCCTCAGACCCAACTAAGTGAGACTATACTGCATTGTTATTGTTCTTGTTGTTATTATTGTGTGTGCATATATACATACACACACAAAAATATAAATTTTATACACTTTTTCGATTATCAAATATAAACAATTTCTGGCGCAGGTTAAAAATAATAATAGCTTTAGTGATTCTCTTCATATTTAGTATGTTCGGAATAAAAAGATGACATCATACTTTTATATCTAAAATAAATATAATTTAAATTTTTATTTAATTTTAATAAAATAATTTATAACCACCCAAGATTTATGATTTACTTTACATCACTAAATTCAAATAATTTAGTCAATCTCCCATAGGAAAGGAATTAATAATTTAGGAAATTAATTTTGGAATCAGATTTTCCTTTTCAAGAAAAATGCTTTTGCCATTTATTTTGATTTAATAAAATGAGCAAGTTGTCTTACTTTTAAGTTAAGAGAAAAAGGGGGTGAAATTAAAAAATAGTCAAATTTACAAGTGGTCATTCAAAAATAGGTACAATTTTCTGAACGAAAATACTGTTCAAAATCCGAGAAAATACTCTGGTATATTATCCTAGTAATTCCAGTATATTAAACTTAAGTCTAGTATAATATGCCGGACTAGCATAATATACTGGAAATGCTCCAATCTCCAGTATATTATACTGGAACTTTTCGCATGTTTGAGTTCCGGCATAATATGCTGGAAGTTCATACACAAGTGCACAGATGTCCAATATATTATTTTGGAACTTTTCGTATTGCAACAAAATAGTGACTATTTTTAATGGCTTTACAAACATTAGCTATTTTTAATGAACAATCCAAAAACTAATTAGTCCATGCTTTCCTTTTTTTTTTAACGAAAAAGGAGCCTACAAGGAACCATACACGATAGTACAAGTAAATTCTCTCTTGGACTAATTTTGTAAAGACCCTAACAAAATTGAGCTTTGGCCCATTAAGCAAATTAAGACAGACCAATCCATTAACCTTAAATAAAGATAATAAAACCTAACAAATTTTTAAAAAAGGCAGTCAGAGAGAAGTAAGGCGACTGTGCAAAATTAGTAACCAACAACGATGGCTTCAGTAGAAACTCCCAACAACGACCCTCCTAAGGCCAAAAAAAAAAAAAAAGGAAAAAAAGGGGAGAAGAAGAGAGATACGAGGAAGGGAAAGAAGCGAAGAAAGGAGAAATAGAAGTTCTTGTCTCTAAAATCTTGAACACAAATAGCGTTGAAGAAGACTCAATTTTTTTCTCCCTTATTGATTTGTGCAAGTAAGTTTCCTAAGTACCAAGGAACCCATTCTTTTTATGAGTAATTAGCAACAAATAGCCAAGGTTGCAGATGTAGTAATCCGAAATTTATTAGAAAATTTTCAATTTGGGGCAAATGATGATTTTTGGCATCAAACTTGAAATCGGAATACAATGTATACGAGAAAGTCTGTGAAGGATACGATTAAATTAATACCAAGTGAAATTGAAAAAAAAGACTTTCTTTTATAATAAAGTGCCAACTTCTATGAGCTCTATTCTAGTTTTAGGTTGGGTGGTAGAACTGTAACGAGTTTGGAAAGTATAATTCTATTACTAGTAATACTTTGACTTCATGAATTTAAGAATAATTAATATTCAAATGTTATAATGTATTTTTAGATAATTGATATTTGACGGCGCAATTGTTGGAAGCTACTTGGAGCGAGACTATTCCATATTTTGATTTTCAAAACTATAGCATATTTGAAACTAGTTTCTTGCCTAAAAAGTATTTTGACAAAGGTTTATTTACTTGCATATGGACAAGTAATAGTATAATTCTATATGTATTGATATATACCCAATAATGCTTTAATACCTTAGTTTTATTTATCAGTGACATACTTTAGAATTGTATTTTTTATGAGTCTCCATATATTTGGAATTCAATTCTTTTGTCAGAAAGAATTATAAACATATATTGTCTTACAAAGTAAAGGACCTTGGGATTAGCTTGGCCAGATCGCTGTTATCTAACATCGGAATCGTTAGTCTTGGTGCGCCTTGTACGATAGACCTGTATACATAACACTTATACCTCCTGGAAGGGGACCTAGCTGACGGGGAGGTCAGACGGCCATGGTAGACCCATGGTGTCAGAAAGTATATCGACTCTGGTTTAAGTACTTCCCATTATAAAACAAAAAAAGATATGGTACAGATAACTAATGAATCATGATGATTTTACTTGCTAAATTCATTATTTCCATCCACAAACTGTTATATTGGTTTAAATAGCAAATTGTTGAAAACCTTATGAAATGCATGATATTTTATCTATACTTATCCCAAGTAAATACTATGGTTGACGTTATTAATCACTCAGTCGGTGTGACTAACCGTATTTCTTGTTTCCTTTTTCTCTCCCGCAGATGATCTAGGTGAGGCTGACACTTTGACTCAGGAAGTGCGATAGACAAAGGGAATGATGGATCCGGTAAGCTCCACATTGCTTCGCGTGGGCTATCATTTTGTTGGACTACTTTAGTATGTTATTTTGTTAAGCTTCTAGAGTTTTGCTCCTTAAGACAGTCTTGGAATTGTATTTTGGCTTGTGTTAGTGGTAGTGTAGCTTAAAATTTATACAATTATTGTGGGAGCTTATGGCTTGAGATTCTCCATATTTCCTTAACTTAGAATGTTAGATTTACTGGTGTTATGGTGCATTGGACACGTGTTGATAGAAGGCTAGCAGGTTTAAAGTTTTGGTTTACTCCCAGTACAGAGGAGACTCTATTGGATTTTTGATACGGGAAAACTAAAGTAGGCTTGCTTAGTCGTCTTAGACTTATTTAGTGCCGGTCATGGCCCTCGTCGGGTCGTGACAGAGTTGGTATTAGTGCTTTAGGTTTATGATATGACTTAAGGAGCAACAGTTTTAGTAGAGGCTTAATTGTGTATATGTTGTGCACCATATACACGATCAGGGTTGGTTAGAAACCGAATAGGACTTTTCTTTCTTATTCTTTATTAAATCTTAAAAGAGTGATATATGCGATCTAGAAGTTTAAGCATACTAACAACGTTTTTATGATTATAGATGGCAAAGGCACGCTTGGCTAATAGTGGGACTGGACAGATAAATTGGCGCGAGGTACCACCGGGTATATCAGATAGAATTATGCTTCCACGGTTCCACCAAACTGAGGTTGGGTCAAAGGAGTGGTCGAGGACTACCTGCTAGACAGGACGTCCACCCGATCACTGAAGACGGGGTGATACCACCCTCACAGCCTCAAGGTGGCGGTACTACGGATGTAATAGCGGTGATGCTGCATCAAAGCCATGGAAAGTTTGCTACAGAAGGTCCAGACACAATCGAGGGGTAGTATGATGCCCGAAAGGGGTGACAGACGTGACCAGAACAAACAGGCACTTGGGAAATTTATTTGTGAGTTTCTGGAGCTGAAGCCTCCTTTGTTTACAGGGGCTAGCGAGGCTGAGGATCCCTAGCTTCTTGGATGGAATTCAAAATGCATTAGATGCGCTTGAATATTCCAGCACGAGGTCGGTTGTGTTGGCTGCCTATTGTTTGCAGGATGTTGCCGAAGAATGGTTTGAATCTTTTAAGGCAAGCCGACCAATTAGCTCACATCCCTTAACTTGGAATGAATTTTGCACTACCTTTATTGAGCGGTTCTTGCCTATGATCCGTAGAGATGCTTCGGTCCCTCAATATGAGGGGTTGAAGCAGACCTCAGAGATGTCAGTGAATGAGTATAGTATTCAGTTCACTCGTTTATCTCGATATGCACCACGTCTAGTGGATGATGATGTTATGCATGCTAAGAGGTTCATACAAGGTATAATCGATCGATTATTCAAACCATTAGCATCATATTTGACTAAGAATGGCATAACTTACACACATGCAGTGGATGTTGCAAGAGAGGTAGAGGCTTGGTGGATCGAAGAGATGACAGCTAAAGCCCAAAATAAGAGGACAAAAACCACATGCTCCTTTGGAGGGGGTATCAGTACTAATAGAGGCACATGATCACACAACCATCCAAGGAATGCACCATCTATCAGTGCTTCTGCCTCGAGACAGAGTCCTTGAGGTCCGGTAGCGACACCTGGGCAGACCAACCGCACTATATCTACTTGCCCTAGTTGTCAGAAGGTTCATTCGGGCCAATGTTTGAGAGAAATTGGTGCATGTTTTCGATGTGGTCAGATGGAACATTACCAGAGATATTTCCCACCCTATCAAAAAGGGACTAGCCAGGCGTCAACACCGGCAAATGCCATCCCTTCCATCTCTGCAAGTCAGACTGCTAAGGAGAATTTGGGGGCAGTAGGTAGAGGCGCTGGAACCAAGGGCCCAACTAGTAGAGGAAGGGAGTTGCTGGTAGAGGCCAATCCTCAGTGTTTGGTCTTACCCGGCAAGATGCTCAGGCATCTATTGCAGTCATCACATGTATACTTTTACTGTATCAACTTGATGCTGCTATATTAAATGAATTTGAACTGCCCTATTTCTCATTGCTTTCATATGATGTCATGGGGTTTAACATATAATATGATGTCCCGAGTACACTTTAAGTGTGTTCATTTGATGTTATTGCTTTAATTGACCCTAGATCCACCAATTTCTATGTGTCCCCTTATTTTGCTATGAGGTTTAACAAACTCCCAGAGTTGTTATTAGCCCCTTCCGTAGTTGCTACACCAGTTGGGAAATCATTACTAGTTGAACGAGTGTATCATTCTTGTCAAATTAGTGTTGGGGGTAAGGACACATTAGCCGACTTGAATGAGCTAGACATGATAGACTTTGACGTGGTCATGGGCATAGACTAGTTAGCTTCATGCCACACGATCGTTGATTGTTACTCTAAGATAGTTCGCTTGGGGTGAGTCATGTTTTGTTCTACAAGGTGACCAAGGACCACCTTTGAATAGTCTAATATCATTTATGAGTGAAAATCAAATGTCAAATAATGGTTTCTAGGGATTTTGGGTCAAAGATACGAAAAATTATAGTCCTAGATTTAGAGAATGTTCATGTGGTTAGAGAACTCCTTGATGTGTTTATGGAAGATCTACCCGGGTTACCTTCTGTTAGGGAAATTGACTTCGGCATTGATCTAGTACCTGGAACACATCCCATATCAAAACCTCTGTATCGAATGGCACCAACCGAGTTGAAAGAACTATAAGAACAACTGCAAGATCTATTAAATAAAGGTTTCATTAGACCAAGCACTTCGCCTTGGGGTGCACCAGTTCTGTTTGTAAAGAACAAGGATAGGTCCATGAGACTATTTATACACTACCGATAGCTGAACAAGGTCATGATACGCAATAAATACCCGTTACCGCGCATTGATGATTTTTTTGACTAACTCCACGAGGTTCTCAAAGATTGACCTAAGGTAAGGATACCATCAGCTACGCATCAAGGGTGAAGATGTCCCAAAATACGGCCTTTCGAACTAGGTAGGGACACTACGAATTTTTAGTGATGCCTTTTGGGCGGACGAATGCACCAACAGACATATATGGACATGATAAGCATGGTGTTCAAGCCGTACCTGGATAAATTTGCAATTGTATTTATCGATGATATCTTTGTATATTCAAAGACTTATGAGGATCATGAACAACACTTGAAGAGGGTACTACAGACACTTAGAGAAAATAAGCTATATGCTAAGTTATTTAAGTGTGAACTTTGGTTGGATCGAGTTTTTTTCCTAGGCCATATTATATCCGAGGAAGGGATCTTAGTTGACCTAAAGAAAGTGGAATCGGTACAAAAATGGTCGAAGGCAACCACCTTAACCGAGATACAAAGGTTATTAGGTCTTGTTGGTTGTTATCGGCGTTTTGTGTAGGATTTCTCATAGATAACGTCACCCTTGATGAAGCTGACACAAAAGCATGTGAAATTTCAATGGTCAGATGCATGCGAGCGAAGCTTTCAGAAACTCAGGAAATGTCTAACAACATCTCGGTATTGGTGATTCCATCTGGAATCGAAGAATTTTTAGTATATTTTGATGCCTCTGAGTGGGACTTAGGTGTGTTCTCATGTAGAAGGGACGAGTCATAGCTTATGCTTCGAGACAATTGAAGACGCGTGAGCAAAATTATTCGGCACATGACTTAGATTTGGCGTCAGTTGTATTTGCACTCAAACTTTGGATGTATTATTTATATGAGAAGAAATGTGAAATCTATACCGATCACAAGAGCCTCCAGTATATCTACCAACAAATAGATTTGAACCTCTGACAACGAAGGTGAATAGAGCTACTAAAGGATTATGATTGCACAATATTGTATCACCAAGGCAAGGCTAACATGTTGACTGACGCGTTGAGCCAAAAGTCTATGGGTAGTATAGCTCACATTGCACTAATAAGGAGGAACCTAGCAAAAGATATTCACAAATTAGAATATTGTGGAATAAACTTTAGTTTGGGACAAAAAGGGCTCACTATTGGCACATATTCAAGCCAAATATTCATTAATAGAGGATATCAAGGCGAAGAAATATTTGGATTTGAAGTTGTGCAAAATCAGAGACGACTTTGTTGCTGCTAAAAATAAATTTTTTTTACTCTAGATAGCGATAAGGTACTACAATTGGGAGATCGTATTTGTGTACTTGATATTGATGGTTTGAGGTGCACGATACTTGATGAAGCATATGGATCCAAGTGCTCAGTCCATCCTAGATCAACACAGATGTATTAGGATGTTCGGACGTTGTATTTGTGCGATGGCATGAAGAAAGATATTGCGAACTATGTCACCAAGTGTCTAACTTGCCAACAAGTAAAGGGCGAACATAATTAACCTGTGCAACTCATGCAACAACTTGAGATTCTAGAATGGAAGTGGGAATGAATTACCATGGACTTTATGAGCAAATTTCCACCAACTTATAGATCGACTTATCAAGTCGGCACATTTCCATCCAGTCAAAACAACATATAATGGTGCATGTTATGCACAAATTTATGTAGATGAGATTGTTCGACTTCACGTAATTCTGATATCTATTGTTTCAGATAGAGGGTCCTAGTTTATCTCACACTTCTAGAAAGCATTTCAAGGAGCACTGAGAACGCATGTGGACCTAAGTGCTACGTTCACCCGCAGACGGACGGGTAGTCCGAGAGGACTATACAAGCACTGGAGGATAATTGAGATCTTCTGTCTTTGATTTTGGCGGAGTTTGCTTATAATAATAGCTTCCAAGCAAGTATACAAATGGCACTTTACGAGGTGCTATACGGAAGAAGATGTCGATCTCTCATTGGGTTGTTTGAGGTTGGCAAGGCAAAGGTATTGGCTTAACACTTGACAAGGTTCAAGTAATCAGGCAGAGGTTAGTAACATCTCAAAGTATACAAAAGGCTTATGTTGATAAGAGACATTGAGATTTAGAATTTTCGGTAGGAGATCACGTGTTTGCCAGAGATATCGAGCCATACGAGATACTTGAAAGAATTGGAACAGTGGCGATCGTTTAGCACTTCCGCTAGGGTTGTCTTCCGTAGACCCTGTGTTTTATATGTCTATGTTACGGAAGTACATGCCTGACCCGTCCTATGTACTTGAAACAACGAATCCTCAATTAGATGAGAATTTGACTTATTAGGAGGAGGCATTATCCATTATTGATAGACAGGGGAAGAGACTTCGATCGAAAGACATTACGACAGTGAAAGTTATATGGAAAAATCATACTAGTGAAGAGGAAACATGGGAAGACGAGAAAGTGATGTGAGCCAAATATCCTCACTTCTTTGAATCCATAGGTACTTGTATATTAAAAAAAAATCGTAAGGGGAAAAGAATGTAAAGACCCAAAAAAATTGCGGTTTGTCCCATTAAGCAAATTAAGACAAACCAACCCATTAGCCTTAAATAAAGATAATAAAACTTGACAAAAAAGAAAGAGGTTGTCAGAGAAAAGTAAAGAGGCGGCTGTGCAAAACTAAAACCATCAACATTGGTTTCAAATAAAGCTGCCCAACAGCGATCCTCCTAAGGAACAAAAAGAGGAAAAGAAAAGGGAAAGGAAAGAGATACAAGAAAGGGGAAGAAGTGAAGCAAGTAGAATTAGAAGTTCTTATCTCTAAAACCTTCAATATGTTAAGAATAGAATTCTATTTAGAGTGAATGTCTATCTTGCAGAGAATTTTACTTTGAGGCTAAGTCATTTTTCTTTCTATAAATAGAGGGGTATTGCCTCATTGTAAATAACCCCAAAATTCAATAAGAATTTCTCTCTCTTTCTCTGCAATATTGCTCTTGTTCTTTTATTGTTTCATAACACGTTATCAGCACGAGACTCTGCCATATCATAACAAATTTCTTCTATAATTTATTTTTTTGGAGCTTTTTCTCCTCCATATTGACAATTCCTTTGCACGATCACATTTAAAACAGAACACCTGATCAAACTCTCACGGGGATAGTATTACAATGGATAGAGATACGATCTTTACATGTTTTCAGAATATAAGCCCTAGATCATGTAAAATTAATATTTTAAAGGGGAATTTTCTGCAATATCCTTAAATCTCTTCTCCAACAGCCAGCTCCCTCAGCAGTGGTATTTGCTGAAATATCACTAGTTCCGTTCTTAGAAAGTATTGTTCTGAAAGAAGTAAATTGGATAAGGAAATCCATCTTTGTTGGATGAAGTTTCAAAATGGATTCATTTTCTTTCAACGAATGAAACCTTTGAAAAATTGTTGTTTATCTTAGCCCCGGGCATTAGTTACTGATTACTGTTATTGCATGTCATTTATCTTTTCGTTGTTATGCTTCTGTTATTATTACGGTTTCTATTGGAGTTACTAATGGATTATTTTTTTGTCTTTCTGAGCTGAGCCGAGGGTCTATCAGAAACAACCTCTCTGCCCTATCGGTGTAGGGGTAAGGTCTGCGTATATATTACCCTCCCCAGATCCACTTTGTGAGATTTTACTGGATAGTTGTTGTTGTTAAAACTTTTGAAAAAGTGAGGGATGTGTTGCGAACACGTTCCAGAAGGTCACCCATCCTAGGAAAGCGAATTCATTTTAGGTTCACATGTTTCCTAAATGGTTTAGATGTCTGGAGTTAAGGGAATAACTTCTACTTTTGGGCCCACATATCACTTAGGACAGAAGCCATGGCCAGCTGAAAGAAGCCTGAAAAATAGAGGGAAGGGTGGAAAGTAAAGAAGAAATAAATTGCTTTTGATGAGCTGGTATCTGGATAACCTTATTGGGTAAATATACAAGTATATTAATTTTAGCTGGGTAGCTTTAAAGAGCATTTTTGTATTGAAATGATTTGAAATGAAAAAAGCAGCTTGTAACATATTGCAACTCTCCTAGACTGCAAATGGCATGCAACCCAACAAGAAAATGCCATTAGCAAAATGGTAAAGATGATATGATAGAAAATTATCAGGGCACATTGAAGCCTTTTCTATGAACTTACATTCCTGTCTCCGGCAGTCAAGGTCAATGTGTGACCGCAGTTTGCCAGTGAAACCTCCTAAAACCTTTTCTTATCAATGACGTGCCAGGTAAGTATTTTATTTTATTTTCTTTCAAATCCTTAATATTCTATAATTTGATTTTAAATACAAGTAAAGACGATAAATTTTAATTGCAACTTTAAGGTAGCTTGAAAGATATTATAACCACTCAACGTGGTAAATTTTCTATGTCTTGCCATGATTAAATTCATGTATGATTGTGGGCAAAGAATTGAAAACCCGTCCAATTGAATTTGCTTCATTCTCATTCCCTTAAGAGAATGTGATCGGAGTATGTGATAGGCCTGAAAGAAGACAAAATTATTACCGTGAAGGTATCAATGGATGTGGACGTGGCAATAGATGAAATTATAATCATCATCATTGTGATAATGAGAATAATAAGGATTCTCAAAATAATCCTTCACTTTGCGAAAGTAATATCTCTCATCGATTTGACATGAGATTTTATATAGCACATATAGATGATTATGGTCCATTCGTGGTGTTAGTGTGACAACATCTAATTTATGAATACATATTCATTCTTTGAAGAATATGAACGTGCTAGTGGTAGTGAATATACCACACTCGCCTCTAGAAGGAGGTTTGAGATGATATACGAAAATAATGTCATTATTATGGCATGAATGGTCATTGATCACGTACCTATTGTACGCCAAATATTTTGGTAATGTGATTATTAAAGGACAACAATAATGCAAGAAACATATCTTGCATATAAGTTTGACAATGGTATAACTTTCTCTTTAAAAGAGATATTCACCATATGGATGTTCATGAATATGTGGTAGTACCAAATTAGTTGAGAACTCTGCAAGAGCCAATTATACTATTTTGGAGAAACACAATTGATTACCAATAAGGTATTGTGTTGTAGTAAGTCTCAAAGAAACTTATTCAGTTTCCAAAGTATATGCGAAAGCGGTTGATTATATTGAGACAATAAATAAAGAAAAAATTTGATGTCTTCTATTACTACAACTTGTAGCGGGATAATCTGTATATGAAAAGCTACCCGCTTTATTCTCCAGTTTGTACTACACAAATAAAAGAATGCCACAATAAAGTCGATGTTTATTGATATGAAAACCCATATCATAATAAACATGGAGTTTTATTGATAATTGCACATGTCATGGTGTAAACATGAACATATAAATAGTGATAATCTATTAAGTTGGCGTAATCAGTTTAGCCATATCAATTTAAATATGATATGCAAAAATAATAGAGAATTCACATGGGTAAATATTAAAGAACTAGAAAGTTCTTTACGGATTCTCTTATATTGCTTGTTCTCATTAATTAATTGACCAACTAAAGTTGGGATTGAATCCCATGAATTCTGAAAATATCAAAGGTGAATATGGGTCCATTCACATGCCATGTATACCACATAAGATGCATCTATGAGATGGTTACATGTGCGATTATTATTAACCTGCAACCTGGCTGGTGCTTGCGAGGTAACTTCCTCAGTAATTTAATTTCGAGCATAATTTTCAAATTTTCTATTCAAGAAGTTCATCTTGATAAATTGGTTTACATCATAGTTGGTTTAGCAAAATAATTTATTGAGTGCATCCACTTAATAGCTAAACTATTGCTTATGAGAACAAAGTTATCTATATCAGTTTGATATAGGTTATATACGAAAGTATATTACATTCTTCCCTCACAAGTGGTTCAGGGTAAGGAACCAAATAGTTCCATCTTATTATTATTGATGTGCGGTGTATATTCTCATGAACACCATAATGCACAAAGATGGATTCTCAAAGTTGAGAAAACAAGTTAGTTTTTCTAACATGAGGGGGAGATATGATAAACAATTGAAAAAAAGTTACGTCGAACAGATTATCATTAGTATATCTAGATCCTCGAATAGGATAATATGAACTTGAAGTTCATAAACGGATAATTCATTTGCAATATACTGCAAAGCATGCCATACACATTTGTTGACCCAAAGAAAGTAACTATATTCTCATTGCAAATGCTCATATTAAGTCCTAAAAGGACAAAATCTATGGTACGCTTAAAGCGTACAGACAAATTGAACTTCTTGATAAAGAAGATGAGCAAATGATCAAAGTGATCATAATAAATGAGGCAAATGATCTAGAAGGTCACATGACATAACACTTCAAAAAATCTCATGAGAGATTCAGGTACCTGAATATATGAATGAAGAGATCTATATGTTATGTCTTTATGAAAAATTATTGGATCCGATATAAAATGTTCGTCGACGACATCTATGATAGCGCTAAATATCAATGGGGATCTTAAGTTTGTCGAATACAAACAAAAATATTGGCTAAATAGAAGAGATGCAATTCAAATAGAATTGGTCTCATGTGAAAGACATATAATTTTGTCTATGTTGTTCAAACACTTGAAAGTGTAAAGTCAATGGTATGCGCAATAAGTTTTTGATATCTTATATGTCTAGCATGACATGAAAACCTGATATGCATCTAAAGTCTATTATATGGCTTATATGAAAATCCATGAAGGATTTGAGTTGCTTGAAACATATGCAATTCTTGATCTTGAGGTACCACTTCCTCAGTGCAATTTATGCACAAATTTATCTTGCTATAACTATAAGCATGATAATGTGATAGATAACTTACATTTATGGAGATATTGAAGAGCCATTCCACGATATTTGGGAAGACATTACATATCTATCACGAGTTATGATTTCAAGGTGCGAATATTCATTATAGTTAATATGGTTGATTTATTTATCAAATCTCTACCAACGATCTCTTGAAGATGGTGCACACGATTGAAATGTGAAGGCTCAAGGATGTGAATTGATGCTCTCATCAAGGGGAGTTAATGCACGTTGCACTCTTTTTCCCTTATAAGATTTTGTCCCACTGAGTTTTCCTTGCAAGGTTTTTAACGAGGCAACCAATAGGCGCCTTTATATACATGTGTACTCTTTTTCCTTTTCTATAATTTTTTTTCCCATTGGGTTTTCTTTTAGTTAAGGTTTTAACGAGACACATTACTTATTGAGTAGACATTCAAGGGGGAGTGTTAAGAATAGAAATCTATTTAGAGTGAATGTCTATCTTGTAGAGAATTTTACTTTGATGCTAAGTCATTTTTTCTCCTATAAATAAAGTGGTATTACCACATTGTAAATAACCCCAAAATTCAATAAAAATTTCTCTCTATGAGTAATTAGCAACAAATAGCCAAATTTGAAGATGTAGTAATCTGGAATTTAATTTTAAAAAATCAATCTGGGGCAAATGATGATTTTTGGAATCAAACTTGAATTGATTGGAATACTTTCTTCTTCCCGAAATAATATATATTATGAGAAAGTCTTTGAATGAAACGATTAAATTAATACCAAGTGAACTTGAACAAAAAACTTTCTTTTATAATAAAATGCCAACTTCTAGTAGCTCTATTCTAGTTTTAGGTGGTGGTAGAATTGAAACGAGTTTGGGAAGTGTAATTTTATTGCTAATAATACTTTGACTTGATGTACTTAAGAGTAATTAATATTCAAATGTTATTAATGTATTTTTAGATAATTGATATTTGGCGGCACAATTGTTGGAAGCTACTTGGAGCCATTCGGCAAAAGTACTGAGTGATGACTATTCCATAGTTTGATTTTCAACTATAGCATATTTGAAACTAGTTTCTTGCCTAAAAAATATTTTGACAAAGGTTTATTTACTTGAATATGGACAAGTAATAGAATAATTTGATATATATTGATATATAACCCACGATGATTTAATACCTTAGTTTTATTTATCAATGACATACTTTAGAATTGTATTTATTTATGAGCCTCTATATATTTGGAATTCAATTCTTTTGTCAGAAAGAATTATAACATATATTGTCTTATAAAATAAAAGACCTTGAGGATTAGCTTGGCCAGATCGTTGTTATCTTATATCGGATTCGTTAGATATGGTACACCTTGTCCGATAGACCTATATACATAACACTTATACCCTCTATAAGTGGACCTAGCTAACGGGGAGGTTGATGGCCATGGTAGACCCATGGTGTAAGAAATTACATCTACTCTGGTTTTAGTACTTCCCATTATAAAACAAAAAAAGATATAATACAGATAACTAATGAATCATGATGAGACAAGTGAGACTTGCTCAGTTGATAAAGCACCTCCACCTACGACCATTAGGTCTTGGGTTTGAGTCACCAGGGAGGGGAAGTGTGGAAGCACTATAGATTCTCCTAATTTGGGAGGGGATTCAAAAAAAAAATGAATCATGATGATTTTACTTGCTAAATTCATTATTTCCATCCACAAACTGTTATATTGGTTTAAATAGCATATTGTTGAAAACCTTATGAAATGCAAGATATTTTATCTATACTTGTACCAAATAAATACTGATGGGTTTACAGTACCTTAACTTCATGTTTTGATGATCTACAAAACTTACTGTCAAGGAACCAAATAAGGAACCTGATACACTTGGTATATAACTCAATCAACGAACTCAAGATAATGTGAGTTGCTCTGGCTTCAGAAGATAAAACATCGACACAAGGACCTGATCCCCTTAAGTTCCCCTAACAACAGTACAAAATCAACTGTCTACAGTTGGGGAGTGACTGCATGCACTGTACACGGAAACAGTTTGCAGCACAGTACAACAATCACTTCTCATTGACCAACCAAATGATTACATAATTTAAGTGATGTCATCCATGTTGTTTTAACAATAAACATTACAACAAAATGTCACTTGAACACAGAAATTCAATTCAAGGATTCAAGCATCCGATCAATCAAGCATTCAATTCTCAAGTGCATTAAGAATAAAGTACAAAACTACTACGGACCAGTTCCTACAACAAATCTCTTATATGTCCTTAGTTGAATTGTAACTTTGTAATTGTTCTTAATTGTAATTCCTACTTTTCTTATCTAGAAGCTTTAATTAGGGACCCCTTGTAAATCATAAATCTTTTGTGTTTATGTTGCGATTTGAGTTAGTCATGACTTGAATTCTTTGTAATAGGTGTAGTAATGTGGCTTGTAATAGGTATATTAAAAGTAAGTGAGAGATTAAGAGTGTAATTCCTAGATTGCATAGGTTGTAATCTAAAGATAGCTCATAGTGAAGTTAAAATCCTACCAGTATAAGTTGTGATATTTTATTCCCTTGAGCAAGGATTTTTCCAAGTACAAGTTCCCTATTACATACTATTGCATTAGCATTATCTGTGGAAACCTATATAGGACCTGGTCTCTATATAATTTGGTAGACTCATATATTCTATCAACTGATATCAGAGTGGGTTTTTTCTATCAGGTTAACTCCTAGAAAGGATCCTCATGGCTGCTCCACCGAACTCTGAAGAGGGTCAGTCTAACTACAGACCACCCAGGTTCAATGGCCAATATTTTGGGTGGTGGATGACAAGGATGAATGAATTTAACATAGTTGAAGACTAAGTTGTAGGGTGTTATATGTGATGGTCCTTATATCACTACAAAAAAGCTCGGAGATTTTGCTGTGACAATGCCTAAGACGAGGAAAGAATAAAACGATGCTGACATCAAGGTTGTGGAGAAAAAATTTATGCCAAGAAAATTTTGGTGTGCGGTATAGGTCCTGATGAATACAACAAGATTTCAGCTTACCAATCTGCCAAAGAGATATCAGAAGCGTTACAAACAGCAGACGAAGGAACTATTCAAGTAAAGCAATCTAATAGTGACAAGCTCACCACTAAGTATGAGCTCTACTGAAGTAAGGACAATGAATCCATTCAAGACATGCATACACGATTTCACTTCCATAATAAATGGGCTATACTCTCTTTGTGTAATCATTCCTAGGAATAAGCTCGTGAGGAAAATTCTCAATATTTTGCCCAGTTCATGGTAGAGTAAAGTAAATGCTATTACTAAAGCAAAGGATTCACAGGAGCTAACTGTAGATGAGCTGGTTGGGAATTTGAAAGCCTATGAAATGAAGAAGAAGAAGAAGAACAAGGACATTGAAAGAAGAGAATCAAAGAAGGAAAAGAAACTGGTACTCAAGGCAGAAAGCAATGACTCAAGTGGTGAGGATAGTGACATGGTTTACTGACAACTATGATTCTAGCCAATCTTATGCTCTCTATTGCCTAGGTTTTGGATAAAAAATGTATAAAAGTATTCCCAAAAACTGACTTATTGTGCTTGTCTACAGGGTTTGGTCAAATGATGCAACAAAGCCATAATTAACTTATGAAGGAGTTAAATTTACATAAGTTCAAAGCTGAGATAAAAGTGTTGATCGCGAAGGAAGATAGCGGCCGCGGAAGGTCCGCTGCTGAAGTTGCCACAATTACGTTGTCCGTGGAATTGAGATTCAGAGAAGGTATTTTTAGGTACAACAGAGACCAGTGACCGTGATGAAACAGCGTGGCAGTGGAATACCTGACGTGGCTGCGGTGCAAATATTGCTTAGTGTGTCGATCAAGGTTGAGAGACCCTGCAAAGTGAGCCTAACTAAGGAGCACGGTCTGCGTCTAAATTTCACGGCCACAGTAAATTTTACGCTTCCAAAAATCTAATTTAAACCAAGCACAAAAGAGAAGAAACACTGTTGTACCTACTTTTGCGCGGCCGCAAAAGTCCATATGCGGAACCTTCATAGAGGTATTTTTGTCCAGTAATTTCAGCTGTGTATAAATAGATCTTTTTTTATTTTTAGGTGATCTTTTGTCTGAGGAACTCATAAACAACCATATTTTACCACTTAAGTAATTTTAGAGCATATTTAGCCATTATTCTTAGATTTTATTCTTGTAATCAACTTTTATGGTTTATATTTCATCTCCATCTTTGATTTCTACCTTGATTATGAGTAGCTATATCGATTAGCTAGGGTTGTGACCCAACCTTAGTGTGGATATTTAACGGATCTTCAATTTTAGTTTAAGGGTTAGTGATATTTAGCTTGATTCATTCATTAATTGTAGAATTGGTAGTTGCAAATACTGATATATGCCTTTATGACTTAAACTCTTCTTGAGAAAGAGGGACTAAGTCTAGGAAATTTAGGCTAATAAGGAATTAGGGTGTATTCAAGAGATTGATAGCCCCAATTAAAGGGTTCAACCTAGAGATACTAATACCCGGCTTGAGCCAATTTTGCTTGCATTGTTTGAACACACAATTGGGTTTGAGAAAGCCAATTAAGGCAAAGTCACTCATACTAGCGAGAGGTTTTGTAGTGAGTAATTATGTGCAATGGTTATATCATGACCCCAAATACAACAAGCTTGTCGTAAATTCTAGATCACATTAGATACTCACCTAGGTGTAAGTCATTTCCCTAGTGTTTTTTGTCAATTGAGAAAAAATCCTACAAACGTAGTGTACTTAGATTACTTTCAGTAGTCAATAGCATTAAAAGTAGAATAGAAACAAATTCAAACATGATTAGAAGAGCAACACGCATAGCTAGATTGGATAGAAACCCAACTCCCAACAAATATTAGCTCCTTGAAGATATCGATCTCGACCTTTTGGGTAAAAGTTGTATCGACCACTCCTTTCCATTATATATTGGTGTAGGGTTGGAGCCGATCACTTTTTGGTGCCATTGCCGGGGAGCTAAATGGTTTTGGCTATCTATCTGACTAGTTGTGTGTCTTGTTTTTCTTTCCTTCTGTTTTTTTAACTTGTGTGAGTTAATCGATTCAGTTACAAAATGGCAAATAATGATCCTCTCGAAAATGTTCTCACCGGGAGGAGGTAGATGATAATAGTACAGATGAGGTACCTCTAGTACCTCAAGCTCAATGAAGAGACCGCCAGACCAATAAAAAATTCATGACCCTCCCCGGTTCCTCTGCAAGTAGCACCTTAGGTGCTTCCAAATGAAGGTTACGCAAGTAAAATTGTCCCACCCCGGATCCGGGAGGGAAATTTCTAGATTAAAAATTTTATATTGACCTTATTGGATCAAAGAGGGTACTTCACAGGCACTCCCCATTAGAATGTATATAAACATATAAAAGGCTTTGTGGATACTTGCTGGGGAAGCAAACAGACAAATGTGTTGTATGAGGCATTGAGACTGAGATTGTTCCTCTTTTTACTTAGAGAAAAGCTTTGTACTAGCTCGAAAGACTCCCAAACCATTTCATTACTACGTGGTGGCCGATATGTTTACTACCAAGTTTTCCTCATCGGGGCATATGGTAAGATACAGGATGACGGGAGAGGGGGTGAAACCAACATCGAGGGGTTGGCAAGATCTAGAAACCATGTCTTATGGCAAGACCGATTTGTTAGTAAGAAAGCATATTACAAATTTCGGGAATGGTGGCCACAGAGGTCTCTCACCCTCGAGAGGCAATTCATAGAAAGGCATCTTCTACCCCACAACCCCAATGTAAGAGGTAATTTTATGAAAGAGTGGGGTGGAAATTCTTCGCAAGAAAGTTTCCAGAGGCCAATGAATATTTAGTCAAAAAGTTCTATGTCAACATAGCCCATATAAAAAAGGGCACCTATGTACCCAAGATGCAGAACCAGAAGAACAAATTTGATGGCAAGACGTTGAATGACTATGCTGGGTTCAATGACGATGATAAGTCCCTGTATCCGGAAAAGGTAGCTATGGATGAGTTAGCCTACCCTTAGCTTGCATCGGTGATTGCTCTTCCGGGGACTATTCTAGCTTGGCTGGCACTTGGGGCCCTAATCTATAGGAACACTTTGAGCTTCGACGCAAAGGGGTGGGAAACTTTTGTGTACAACCAGTTAGACCTTAGTCCCTACTACGCATGATAGTGATATACCGATATTCTGAGCTATTATTGTGGGGGCTATCATGGTGGGGTGCCCGATAAACGTCGGAATATTATGGTGGCCAAGGTGATTACCAGAGTGGTTAACAAGAATGAAAGCTAATATCCTTTCCCAAACTTCCTCACCAAGTACCTGAGGATCAGGAAGTCAAAGAAAGGGACTTTGACACCAAAGTGAAACCAAAGAGGCCATTTTCATGGTACAACCTTCAGGATCCGAACAACCCCAACTCCAAGGGCAAAGCCACCACTTCCACTGGCTAGTCTGAAGAACCAGGGGTGGTGGCCACTAGTTGCGAGCCTTTCACTATTATGCCACATCCTTCCTCCGGACCATCTTCCTCTATTTCGACTTCATTGCCTTCTTCATCAGCATACCCTCTAACTGATCTGAGGTTTAATCAGACTCTCTCCAGCATCAACAACTGGATGCAAGAAACTGCATCAAAGTTTTCTGTCCTATCCAGCACAGTGGCAGCTCAGTCAGTTCCAGCCCAACCCAGGGTCTGCTTCAGTGAAGAAATTACTAAATGAGCTTCTGGACAACCATAAGCTTATCATGGCAACATTGGATGCATAGGGAAAAGTAATCAAGGAGCTGGGCAAACAAACGAAGAAGATGAGAAAGACTTGGGCCTCAAAAGAGTCAATCAAGTTGCTGAGCAAGGAGGTTGAAAAGATAAGATCAGCTGGAGACATCCCACTGGACTTACTATTGGAGGAGCCAGTTCCAGCAGCTCAGGTAGCATAGGCAAGAGAGCAGGAGGCTGACAGAGAGCCCATGAGGAGAGGGGTGATCCCCCAGACTGATGATTTGGAGATTGAGCTGGAGCACCCCGAGGGAGGTGATTGTGGCCAGCCACAGGACCCAACCAGTGAACCCATGCAGATAGAGGCATCGAGTTATTCTGTACTCTCTACCCTTCCCCTACTCTAATTTTGTTGATAGCATTGAGGATGATGCTAATTTTTATTTGGGGGGGAGATGGCCTTATTTTGATTTTAACGATGATTCAGATATTGGTCTGTAATAACCTTGATTCTTTATCTTTTCTTTATTTTTTTACTTATCGTACTTTATTCTTGTACTTTTGGCATGTATATAAAATTACCTTTCCATGTATATATTCATTCCTCTTTTATGTGTATTCGTCTCAATCCCCTAATTACATATTCAGTTTACTTTCCGTATTTTACTTTATAACTTCTTTTGCAATTTTTTGTAATAGTATAGCTTCTTATTTCATTTAATAGTTTCTTTTTCAATTTGTATCTTCTTACTTTTTCGTGATCAATAAGCCTTTAGTTTTCTTAATGTCACATTTCTCTCCAAAGGTGGAATTTGTGTGAATCGGGTGGCTCTTCCCGATGATGGATGGCATGACAATCTTCTTAAGGGCTTGAGTCCATTTTTTTTTTTAAAAAAATTTTGATTTTTTATTTTTTTATTAAAACTGTGAGTATTGTATTCATGATCGAAAATATACAATTTCCTATTCATAACTGGTTGGACAGCCAGTTATATTCTAATTACATCAGAAATTCCTATGAAACTAGCAAATTACCAAAGACTTGTGCAATAGAATTTACAAGCTAAGTAATAGTTAAGGAAATCTATCTATTTGTTGAAGTCCATACTGCCATCTTCTACACTGTCTGCCACGAATATGAAGAAGCATTGCAATTTCTCTAGCAGTTGTATCCTCGTTATATGCCACACTTTGAAATCTGATATTATTCCTCGCCTTCCATATTAAAGCTATGACATGAATGAATGCTGCAGCAGTAAAAGCATTCTGCCATGCATTGCTACGAGCTATTTTGCATATCCATTTCAGTTCCTCTTCCCAGCTATGAATTTGTCTCTGATTTCCCAACCAACAGCAAATACGAGCCCATAATCTTTGTGTAATACAGCATTCAAAAAATAAATGATGGAATGTCTCATCCTGCTGTTTACAAAATACACACAGAATGGGAATTTGAATACCAAACTTTATCAATCTATCCACAGTAGGTAGTCGATGTTGTGCTGCCAGCCAAGCAATAAACTTGTGACGAGGGATTACATTTTTTACTAATAACAGATTCCTCCAGTTCACTCTTTCATAACAAGGCATCATGGCAATGTAAAACTTATGAATTTGGAACTTCCCCATATAACAAACTGCATCAAATCTATCAGTTAAAGAGCCTACCATCTGTTGATTTTCCATTATACCATCTCTACACTGTATGATTTTCCTAACAACCCAGGCAGCTTGCTTGGGTATATTAGCTACTTCAACATCAGATTTCTTTATGTAGTAGCAATGTACCCATTTCACCCAAAGACAATCCTTTTTCCTTGCTATATCCCAGAGGAGTTTAGCTACTGCTGCTCTATTCCATAGTATCAAATTCATTATATTAAGACCACCAGCATTTAGAGGTGAACAAACTCTATCCCATGCAACCAAGGCTGTTTTTGAAGTATTGGCAGATCCTGTCCAAAGAAATGTACGACAGATTGTATCAATAGCCTTATGCACTCTCTTTGGTAATATGAAAACCTGCGACCAATAGGATTGAACACCAAAAATAACAGATTTAATGAGCTGGCATCTCCCAGCATATGACAACAGTTTTGCAGACCAACAGTTGATTCTGGCAGTGATCCTCTCAATGAGAGGCAAATACTGATGAACAGATAGCTTTTTTGAGTCTAAAGGAATTCCCAAATATCTGAATGGAATAATACCTTCACTGAATCCCAATCTATCCAGTATTTCTGCCCTGAATGATTGATTCACACCTGCTAAGTAAATTGCACTCTTACTTGGATTAGCTTCCATACCAGAAGCCTTAGAAAATTTCATGAATGCCTGATGAAGAATCTGTATAGAGATAGAGTCAGCCCGACATAACATAAGCAAATCATCTGCAAAACACACATGTGTGCAGTTCAGTTTCCTACACTTTGGATGAAAATTAAAATTCCCATTCCTGTGCAGCTGTCCCAAAATTCTGTTTAAATATTCCATGGCCATCACAAAAAGGTAGGGTGACATTGGATCACCCTGCCTTATCCCTCTCTTAGCTTTAAATGGCTTTGTGAAACCACCATTCATAACTAAAGAGAAGGAAACAGTAGTAGTGCATGCCATGATCCAGTTTATGAACTTAGCTGGAAATCCATAAGCTGCTAGAATCTGTTGAAGAAAAGACCACTCCAATGAATCATATGCTTTTCTCAAGTCTACTTTCAAAACACACCTAGGAGAAACTCCCTTTCTTTTGTACCCTTTGAAAATCTCATGACTAAGAAGTATATTATCCACAATACTCCTTCCCTCTATAAATGCAGATTGAGCTAAACCAACAATATCACTGACAACCCCCTTTAATCTTCTAGTAATAATCTTGGATATAAGCTTATACAAAGTAGTGCAACATGCAATTGGCCTATAATCCTTGCCTGTAGTAGGTGAGCTGGTTTTTGGAACCAAAGCAATAGCTGTAGTGTTTATGAAATGTGGCATAGAGCTTGATTTGAAAAAACTCCTTTGTTGCTGCTAATATATCATGCTTAATGATCTCCCAGTTTTTGGTGAAAAACTCCACAGGATATCCATCTACTCCAGGTGCTTTATCCTTTGGCATATCCTTCAGTGCATCAGTAATTTCTTCCAAAGATACATCTCTGATTAACATCCTCTGTTGAGACAGACTCAAGCACTTCCCCTCCTTTACAGTAGCTATATCCACACAAGTCAGTTCTTCAGCTCTTCCTCCCAGCAATTCTTGAAATACAGTAATAAACTCATGTTCTACAGCAGCAGGATCAGTTAGATGAATTCCAGTATCTGTGTAAACTGAAGTGATGTTATTCTGGCTATTCCTAATCTTCCATTGAGCATGAAAATACTTAGTATTAGCATCTCCACATTCAATCCATGTATCTTTGGATTTCTGCCTCATGACTTGCTCCTCAATATTACTCCATTTTTCAATTTCTGCCAATGCTTCCTTTTCCTCAGTAAAAAGATCCTGTGAATGAGGAATAAATTGCATTTGGGACTGCACAATATCAATCTTCTCTCTGGCCTGAATAAGTCTTTGCTTATAGGATGCCATATAACTGTTACTCTCCTTTAATTGCTGCTTCAACATCTTGAGTTTTGACCATACCTGCTGCATAGGACTCCCTGTACATTCTTGCTGCCATACATCTTTAATCTTATCATGGAATTGAGGAAATTCCATGATCCCAGTGTAGAATCTAAAAGGCTTAGGATGTAATAATTTCTGACTCCCAAACCTTATGCAGATTGGTGTGTGATCTGATACAGAAGGATTTAAAAATTCAGCTTCAATGTGCCCATATTGCTGCACCCATTGGAAGTTCCCCAAAGCCCAATCTATTTTTCTATACACTTGCTTATTAGTCCAAGTGTAGTTCCACCCTATTCTCTTGAGAGGAGTAAGCTGCAGATCTTCTATAAGTTGTTTAAATCCCCTTACTTCAGCTTCAGTAACTATGGATCCTATTCTATCCTCAGCAGATAGAACATTGTTAAAATCACCACAAAGTAACCAAGTATCCTGTGCAGGAATAGAAATACCCTTTAGATCATTCCACAATCTGCCTCTAAGAGCACCAGTATTGTGAGCATACACTATACTAAGATGAGTCTTAGCATGACTAAATGAATCCACTATATGACATTGTATCAACTGATCAGTAACACAGGAAATAGTGACCTGGATATGAGGTTTCCAGATCAACCATATCCTCCAATTTACTGCCTCAGAATAATTGCAAAATACTTTCCAGCCTTTAGCAATCTTCCCTTGAATCTTTTGAGCCTTATGTTCCTTAACTCTAGTTTCAAGACACCCCAATACATCTGCTTTATTTACATTCAGAAAGGCTTTTAATTCTTTCTGTTTATGGGCTAAATTCAGCCCTCTAATGTTCCATGTAACTATGATCATATATATGAAGGTCCAGGATCATGCTGGCTATTTCTACCAGCATCTATCTCCTCCACTTTAGCTTTCCCTCTGCTACCCTTCTCCACCAATGTTATTTCTGTACCAGGTAATTCACCATTATCATTCCCCACTACTATATCTTTGCTACTTGGGATAACTGCATTAACTTGATCACTTATTCTATTTTGAGAGCCATGACAAATGTCCACTGCATCTGGCTGGTGTGACTCAATTACAGAACTCATAATCAACCCATTAGCTTCCTGATTAACCACAGCAGCTTGAGCTTCACTAACAGCAGGAACCTTTTTCACAGTCCATCTTTGCCTAGTAACTTTGACTGGTTTACTAGGCCTCCTAGGTGCTTCCTGAACCTCCTTATTTGTAACATCATCATCCTTAGCATTGTACCAGCAGTCATTAGTGTCATGACCAAACTTTAGACAATGGTTACAAAATGTGGGCTTCCAATCATAATCAATCAGTTGAACTTTACGGCCACAAGGAGTTTCAATATCTATGTGATCAGGCAAAGGTTGTGAAGCATCAACTTCCACTAGTACACGAGCAAATGAAATTCTTTCATAATGAGCAGTAATCTTATCAGTATACAGAGGTGTTCCAACTGCACTAGCAAGCTTGCTTAACACCTCTGCTGACCAATACTCTACTGGCAGCCCAGGGAACTTCACCCAAACAGGTATTGTACTCAGAACATCACTCTGAAAAGAGAAATCAGTTTCCCATGGCCTCAACACCATCGGTTTGTTCCTATATGAATATGGCCCAGATTGTAACACCAGATCCATATCCATTTTGCTCATAAACCGAAATATACAATATCCTTCTGAATGAACTAAGATCTGTGGTTTAGAAACAAAATTCCATACATGCAAGACAAAATTCTCAATAGCTTTTTCAGTAGGGTTATTCCCAATTATGTATCCAATTAATGAGTCCTTCCAATATTCAGCTTGTGGCTTTAATTCTTCCTCACTAATAGTAACTATCTTCTTCCCATCCCTACTGACTGGAGGAACAAACATAAGAGAATTACCCATCTGAGTGAGGCGATTCTCTCGAACAGCTTCAGCAAATGTTGGGGGAGGGGTTTCAGCATCAACAACATTCGAAAATTGCAATTTCCTCACGAGTTCTTCGTTTTGATTCTCCACTGTTTGCATGCAAGCTTCATCAGTTTTACCCAATCTTCCTTCATTAGATTTCAGAGCAGGTGGTAGAAAGCTACCAAAAGTAAGAGGTTCTAGAGTTTTGGTCTCCACTGGAGCTGGAGTAATCGTCTGCGGAGCAGTTGATGGTTGTGGACGACGCCGACGAGCCATTTTCCGGCAGATTTAGCACCTTGCTAACATGCGCCAGAGTTAGTACTATACTATTGCCAAACGTGCGCCGAGAGCATTTAACGTGCGCTCCTTCCTTCCGAGTCCCAAGGGCTTGAGTCCATTTTCTTTATGTTTTTGTGTAAATAGTAGTAATGAATAAAAGTTTCTCAGGGAAAGCTTCACTTGGGCCTAACATATTTACTTTTGACCTTATGGCTAGAAACAAATTGATGTGCGAAGAATGGTGATAGTTGTGACCTTTAGACTCTTGTGTTGACTAAACAATCATCGAGTGGTTTTAGGAGTCATTTGTTTTGCTCAATCTTAGCTAAGGTTGTTGTGGGCCCTCGACTCTGTTGTCTTTATCAATCCAACAGCTTGTGAGGTGAGGTATTGATTTGCAAGTCCAAGTCCCGTGCCAATAAGTCTAGAACTTGCCCTGAATATTTGTCTAGGTGAAATTCTTAGTGTAGCTTGACTTGAGAAATGATTATAGGCTCTCTTTGATCCAAATTGAAACCTGAAAGTATTCATATCCCACCAAATGTGATATTCCTAGTCAACCCCGTTGAGTCGAAGCCCTTGTTCATTTAATATCCATGATACAAGCCTTTATCCGTTCTAAAATAACCCTCTCTTGGCACCCGATCTTTCCTTAGCACAATTGGTAAAAGCATAAGTTTGGGGGAGATATGAGGAATGCAAAAGTGATAAAATGTACAAAATGAAGAAAAGGGAAGGCAAAAGAAAAAGAAAGTGAATAAGATAGAAAAATGATGGGATTTAATAAAAGCAATAATGAAAGGCTTGGAATGATTAGAAAGGAGAAAAATGATTGTCATGAACAAGAAAGAGTGATTGTGTGTTTCTCTAGTCCCCTAAGAAAGACGGAAATGACTCAAAGAATCAAGAAAATGTAAGCCGAAATGAGAAAATGAAGTGCTTAAGGAAAGATGAAACCTTCATAGACCGCTATATCCTACCTTGAACCAAAACATTCATTACATTCCTGCAAAATCCCTATACGATTTTGAGTCGAGTGAGCTTCACATAAGAGGAAAGCATATGGTACTTAGAGCCAGACTTCTAAACTTCCTTTGAGAGAGATGAATGTTCTTTCCACAATCCTTGTTCTGAGGGCTATATTCCAAAGTAAGATTTGCTTATGGAAGTAGAGGAGAAATATTTGGGTACCGGAATGACCTACATAGTAGAGCGAGATTCCTTGATAAGTTAAGTCAACTCTTGATTCTCTTATGTCGCACTAGAGCTATGGTGCTAAAAAGGTTGTGTTGTTCATAATACATTTCTGTTAAGGGTAATTGTTAGTCCCAATTGATGCTTGATGAAGTCACTTTTAAAGAACTGCAATTTTCCTTGTGGAGTAGGGAATTACTTTGTTTTCTTGAGGATAAGCAAAAACATAAGTTTGGAGGAGTAGATAACTATGGATTCTAGCCTATCTTATGCTCTCTTTTGCTTAGGTTTTGGATAAAAAAATGTGTAGAAGTGTTCTCGACAACTGACTTATTGTACTTGTCTGCATGGTTTGGTCAAAATGAGGCAAGAAAGCCATAATCAACTCATGAAGGGGTTAAATTTGCACAAGTTCAAATTTGAGATAAAAGTGTTGACCACGAAGGAAAAGAGTAGCCATGGAAGGTATACCGCCAAAGCGGCCACGATTACGCTTTCAGTAGGATTGAGATTCAGAAAAGGTATTTTTAGGTACAACAGATACCGCTGACCGCGATGAAATTTTGCGGCAGCACAATACCAGATGCAGTCGCGGTGCAAATTCTACTGAGAGCGTCGATCAAGGCTCAGAGACCTTGCAAAGTGAGCCTAACCGAGGGCACGGTCCGCATCCAAATTTCGCAACGACGGTTGATTCTAACACTGAGGCTGTTACTTATACGCTTCCTGCGAAATCAAGTTTAACCCAATCATAAAAAAAGAAGAAACGTGGTCTGCGCCTGCTTTTGCGCGACCGCCAAAGTCCATGCGCTGTGGCGATCATATTTCGCTGGCAGCAAAACCTCCATAGGGGTAAGTTTTGTCCAGCAATGACCCAAGTGGTGAGGATAGTGACATGGTTTACTGATAACTATGATTATAGCCTATCTTATGCTCTCTATTGCCTAGGTTTTGGATAAAAAATATATAAAAGTATTCCCAAAAACTGACTTATTGTTCTTGTATACAGGGTTTGGTCAAAATGAGGCAACAAAGCCATAATTAACTTATGAAGGAGTTAAATTTACACAAGTTCAAAGCTGAGATAAAAGTGTTGATCACGAAGGAAAAGAGCGGCCACGGAAGGTCCGCTACTGAAGTGGCCACAATTACGTCGTCCGTGGAATTGAGATTCAAAGAAGGTATTTTTAGCTACAACAGAGACCACTGACCGTGATGAAATAGCATGGCAGTGGAATACCTAACGTGGTTGCGGTGCAAATACTGCTTAGTGTGTCGATCAAGGTTCAGAGACCCTGCAAAGTGAGCCTAACTAAGGTGCACAGTCTGCGTCTAAATTGCGCGGTCGCGGTTTGCTGAGGCAGTAACTTTTACGCTTCCCAGATAATCTAATTTAAACCAAGTACAAAGGAGAAGAAACACGGTTGTACCTACTTTTGCGCGGCCGCGAAAGTCTATATGCGGAACCTCCATAGAGGTATTTTTGTCCAGTAATTTCAGCTATGTATAAATAGATCTTTTTAGACTTTTAGGTGATCTTTTGTCTGAGGAGATCATAAACAACCATATTTTTTTACCACTTAGAGTAATTTTAGAGCATCTTTAGTTGTTATTCTTAGATTTTATTCTTGTAATCATCTTTTATGGCTTATATTTCATCTCCATCTTTGATTTCTACCTTGATTATGAGTAGGTAAACCTATTAGCTAGGGTTGTGACCCAATCCTAGTGTGGGTATTTAATGAGTCTTCAATTTTAGGGCTTATTGTTTATGGGTTAGTGATATTTAGCTTGATTCATGCTTTAATTATAGAATTGGTGGTTGCAAACACTGATTTATGCATTTTTGACTTAGACTCCATTTGAGAAACAAGGAGTAAGTCTAGGAAATTTAGGCTAACAAGGAATTATGGTGCATTCAAGAGATTGGGCCAATTTGGCTTGCATTGTTTGAACACCCAATTGGGCTTGAGAAGCCAATTAGGGAAAAGTCACTCATACTTCCAAGAGGTATAGAGTGAGTAATTATGTGCAAAGGTTATATCATGACCCAAATACAATAAGCTTGCCCTAACTTCTAGATCCCATTAGATACCTAGGTGTAAGTCATTTCCCTAGTGCTTTATATCAATTGAGAAAAATCCTACAAAAACATTGTGCTTAGATTAGTTTCAGCATTTAGTAGCATTAAAGTAGAATAGAAACAAATCCGAACATGATTAGAAGTGCAATTAAAATCAACACACATAGCTAGATTGGATAATAAACCCAACTTCCAACCAATATTAGCTCCTTGTGTATATTAGATCCTTGTGGAGAAAGTGGCTTTTATTGAATAGGAAAGAGATGACCTCTTAGCGGTGATTTTAGACTTAAAAAGAAAACAACAAAGGAACTCAAACTGAATGTAGGCTCGGGAATTCCGAATAGGAAAGGAAGTGGCTAGTGAGGCACACATTAAACTTGAAAACAAGTTAAATGCTGTAAAAACTAGTCTGTGTGATGAACTTAAGAAAAATAGACAATTTCAAGCAGAATTGGAAAAAGTAAAAAGTGATCTTGAGAAGTCTTTTAAGTGGACCTGGTCCTCGGATTCTATTACTACCATGTACGGTAACAATGGTGGAAATTGGCAGAGAATACGGTTTCAAAGGGAGAGAACTCCTTATAACCTTTATAGCAAGTATGTAGTGATAATTGGTTGTGTACCTACTATCAGAACAATGGGCATTTCATAGAAAATAGCCAAGACAGGGTTCAGACTTTTTAGAAAAATAAAGTTTTGCTGAAAGAGGACCAGATGCCACCCATAAAAAGCGCATGTTACCTCTTGTTTATTACAAGGTACCCAAACTTGCTTGGGTTCCAAACTCTAACCCTTGATATCCTTGTGCAGGGAATAATGAAAGGAAGCAGTCAATAATGGTTCATGGGCAGTGAATGCTCAAAGAACATGACTGGGAATACAATGGACTTTCTTTTACTATAAGCCTTGCAAGGAGGGAGTGTATCCTTTGGAAATGGGAAAAAGGGGTACATTTTTTGTTTTGAAAAAATAGAAAATCACTCGCTCACTCAATTGAGAATATGTACTATGTCAATGGTCTTAATTACAGACTCTTGAGTGTCTCTCGGATATGTGATAAAGGAAACAAGGTAGAGTTCTTGTCTAAAATATGCACAATACAAATCTAGTAACTAGTGAAGTGGTACTTGTGGTCAAAAGATACAAGAATATCTACGTTTCTGATTTTGAGTCCCTACAAAGTGGTGATATGTGTTGCTTGAAAGCAGTTGATGATGATACTGAACTGTGGCACATAAGGCTGGAGCATGCAAGCTTCTCTCTACTGAATAAGCTGGTTCAGAAAGACCTGGTTTGTGGTCTGCCCAAGTCAAAGTTCAAAGAGCACAAGGTTTGTGATGTCTGCGCTAGAGGGTAAACATGTGAAATCCTCCTTCAAGCCAAAAAAGGATGTCAACACCTCAAACCACTTGATCTCCTTCATATGGATCTCTGTGGTCCTATGAGAGTACAAAAAAAGGTAGTAAAAAGATACATTTTGTGATAGTGGATGACTATTCTAGATTCACTTGGAATCTGTTCCTTAGAAGAAAAGAGGAGACCTTTGAATTTTTTTGGAGCCTTTGTGAAGAAAATTAAAGTGAAAATGGAATCAAATGTAGCATGCATTAAATCAGATCATGGAATAGAATTTGACAATGCTAAGTTTGATGAATTCTACAATGAGAATGGCATTACCCACATCTTCTCAGCCCCAAGAACTCCACAGCAAAATGGATTTGTGGAAAGGAAGAACATAGCCCTTCAAGAAATGGCAAGAACCATGTTGATTGATAGTGGGATTGATAAAAACTTCTGGGCTGAAGCTATCAACACTGCCTGCTACTTGGTGATCGGGTGCATGATCAAGTCTCTCATGAACAAAACTCTCTATGAGTTGCTGAATAGAAGGAAGCCCAAGCTGACTCACTTAAGAATATTTTGGTGAAAATGTTATGTTCTCAACAATGAAAAAGATTAGCTTGGAAATTTGATGCCAAAAGTGATAAATGAATCTTTTTAGGATATTCTTCTCAAAGTAAAGCCTACAAGGTATACAACTAGCCGACTCAGTGTGTTGAGGAGAGTGTACATATAATATTTGACGAGTCCTACCGCTCTTGTGAGAAAAAGCGACAAGGATGATCAAGATGGAGAACCTCTATTCGTTCCAAGTGAGATATTGATATAGAAAATGGAAAGGCAGATATGATGATTCAAATGAAGGAGACAAGTGAAGAAAATGCAGTCACTTTCTCATTAGCTGGAGAGGAACTAGGTACTACAATAACAACCACTGAAGCTGAAGAAAAAGTGGGTGATATAGTTCAAAGTACTCCACAAGCAGTTGAAAGAAGGATACAAGGGAACAAGTCATGATTACCCATCTCCTCTACAAATTTAGCTCAAGTGCCCAACTGGAAACACAAAAGCTCACATCCTCTTAACAGCATAATTACTCCTCTGGATTTAGGAGTCCAAACCAGATAAAAAGCCAGAAATTCACTTGCCTTCTCAGCATTCCTCTTCCAAATAGAGCCCAAAAAATTAAGGAAGCCTTAAATATGTGCTGGATCACAACCATGCAAGATGAGTTGCATCAATTCGAAAGGAATAAAGTATGGCACCTGGTACCTAGACCCTTAGATCGGACCATCACAAGGACCAGGTGGGTATTCAAAAATAATCTTGATGAACATGGAAACACCACAATGAACTATGCAACGCTAGAGGTCTAAGGCTACGATCAGGAGGAAGGAATTGACTATGATGAGACTTTTGATCCAGTTGCTCGTATGGAAGCTATCAGAATCTTCATTGCCTTTGCATCCCATATGGAATTCACTCTGTTCCAAATGGATGCCAAAAGTACATTTTTGAATGGTTTCCTCAAAGAATAAGTCTATGTAAAGCAACCTCCAAGTTTTGAGTGTCATGAACACCACAAAAATGTGTCAAATTGGACAAGACATTGTATGGGTTGAAACAGGCTCCTAGAGCTTGGTATGAAAGATTGTCAAAGTTTCTCTTAGAAAATTTTTTTACAAGAGGAAAAATTGCCAACACTTTGTTTATAAAAGATCAAGGGAAGAATATTACTCAGGTATATGTTGATGATATCGTTTTTGGGGCAACAACCGATTCACTATGTGGGGAATTTACAAAACTCATGGGAAGTGAGTTTGAGATGAGCATGATAGGTGATTTGAATTTCTTCTTGGGTCTTAAAGTGAAACATTCCACAAAGGGAACATTCATTGTCAGCAAAAGTATATCAAAGAGCTTCTGAAGATGTTTGACATGGAAACATCAAAAGTGATTGACACTCCTATTGCCGCTGCTACTCAACTTGACATGGATGCATCTTGCTCTCCGGTGAATCAAATAATGTATGGAGGCATCATTGAATCTTTCCTCTATCTCACTGCCAGCAGGCCAGATATTGTTTTCAATGTGGGACTATATGCAAGTTTTCAATCAAATCCTAAGGAATCTCATCTGAAGGCTACCAAAAGAATTCTGAGATATCTTAAGGGAACACAGGACCTAGTTCTGTACTACCCTTCAGGTGACAATTTTAATCTTATTGGGTATGTTGATGTTGATTATGTAGGTTATATACTGGACAGGAAAATCACATCTGGAATGACTCACTTCCTAGGATCATGTCTTATTTCATGGGGCATAAGGAAGCGAAATTCAGTAGCTCTTTTAATAGCTAAAGCAGAATATGCTGTTGCAACTTCCTGTTGTGCTCAGCTCCCATGGATCAAATAGCAGTTGGAAGATTTTGGTGTGTTCACTGATGTATGCCTCTTCTATGTGACAATACCAGTGCACTCAACATGGTCAAATACCCGATCCAGTATAAAAGAACCAAGCACATTGATGCGAGACATCAATTTCTCAGAGAAATGTGGAGAAGGGGCTTATCTGCATAAAGTTCTGCAGTACAGAAGACAAATTGCAGATATCTTCACCAAAGCCCTAAGCAGAGAACATTTTGAGGGTAAAAAGATGGCACTGGGGCTAATGAAACCAAACTGAGAACCTGATTACTTCCATATGGCGAGAAAGTTACATTCAGGTGAAATTAGCTAAGGTGTTTTCTGTCCAAGTCTAAATCACCTCTATACCGTTGTAGGTAGACACGCATGATGATTAACTACAGAAGTAATGCATAAGTGGTAAAAGAGGGTTGAGAATTTTTTAAAGACCGCTCAAGAACCTGTTTCTTGTACCACATATTAGTAGTCTTGTATTTTTTTCATACGTATCTCAAAAGAAACAAAATTGAGTGCCACGTTATCAAGCTTTTTAGATCCTATATGTTACGTCTTTTCATTCAAATCTTTTCACTTCCCTCTGAAATTTTTCACCTTCCCACACATGTACCGTCGTTTCAGAACCTGTTTCTCTTTCCCTCATAATTGCCTTTTCCCTCATTAAAACCCTCTCATTTACAAACCTTGAGCGATCACCTCTCTCTTTCTCAGCCTCTCCAGAACGTTCAAACTAATGATCTAACATGAATGAAGATCAAACAATCCTTCCCACCATTGAAGAGAAAACCCTCGACTCCTCTGTTCCTAAAGAAACACCTCTCAATATTACCCCTCCCACCACTATTGAAATAGAAACACCTAAACCTGATTCTCTTTCACCCTCCATCTGTCTCACCTCTCCCTCAGAACACACTCTTCCTTTAAGTGTTGAGAACTCAGAAATCCTAAAATGGATAGTATCTCTATTCTATCACCTGAGATTCTTAAAGAATAGAGCAAAGATGAAGAAAAGAGTGAGACTCCATAAGCAGAAAAGGTCTCTGAGGATGGTGTTGATCAGTCTACAGGTACTCTTGTCTCGGATGTTGTTGCACCCTTTTGAGTTTCAGGAGATAAAGGCCATAGAAAACATGTTGGCCATTGATGTTAAAGGAATAGTGAATGAGGAAACCTCTACCATGCTTGAGTCTCAAGGGGAAGGGACTCAGCCTACAGTGGAAGAAGAAATTATGGTGCTCTTCGAACCGTCTGTATCGGAAGAGGCTACTGGGACCTCTCTTGATGGATCTGACCCCTCTCCAAAGGAAACAAGCCAGGAATGATCTTCTCAGGTCAGTTTCGACCCTGCTTCTTCTCCTCACTTTGATGCAGAGCCCTTAGAAGTAGTGGCTCTTGTTATGAGGTCCAACGATGAATAAGAACAGGATAATGTTGCAATAAGTGTGTTCATTGCCAGAAAGAAGACCAGTAGCCACTCTTGAGCCCTCTCCTAAGTGACATATCACAAAGTTACAGCAGAAGGAGGCTCTTGACTCTGCATTAAATAAGAGTAAAAGGAGTAACAAGAAGAAGAAAAAAAAACGGTGAAGGATGGAGAGGTTGTTTGTGACAAGAACATTTTGGTAGTAGAAGTGGATGAGGAAGCTCAAGAGGAACCAAGTTCCTGTTGGAAACACGTTCTCAAGGCTTTATACTAAAACGTGTGTTCTTATGTGTAGGTTTTGATGAATGACAAACGAAGCGCAAATTGATATATGACGCAGTTCAAGTACAAGCGCACAATTGGTGGATAACGAGATTCAAGCACAAGACAAAGTTTTATAGTTTAAATGAGTCGTTCTTAATTGTGTTCTTGATCCGACAACTTGACTCATGACATGGCTTCTCTCGTAAAATTATTTTTACAAAATCATGCATATTTAATTTAATGCTAAATGATTTTAAATCATGCATATTTTCATTAGTCAAAATGATTTTTAAACATGCCTCTAAAAACTGGACTAAGATAATCGATTATGTACTTATGATAATCGATTATGTTAAGCCAAGACTGCATGACAATCGATTGTGAACAAATGACAATCGATTGCGTTAAGGCAGTGAGCATCAGGTTTTTCAAACCTGCATGACAATCGATTGTGAACCTTATGACAATCGATTGTGATGAGGCAGTGTACATCAAAGTTTTTCAAAACTCAGAATAATCGATTGTGAAGCAAATGACAATCGATTGTAAAGAGACAGTGTCCATCAGATTTTTAAAAGTCACAAAATAATCGATTGTGAACATATGACAATCGATTGTGTTGAGGCAGTGTCTTCCAGACTTTTTCAAAGTTATTAAATAATCGATTGTGAGTATATAACAATCGATTGTCACAAGGCAGTGTCTAAAATGATTTTCAAAGTCTGATAAATAATCGATTGTTAACATTGCACAATCGATTGTGAAGCTGACCGTTGTCGTAAAGTTTTCAAATACCGTCAGGTAATCGATTGTTGGTTTTGTACAATCGATTGTTGATATTAAAATCTGAAAAAGATTTTTTGAACGTTGCTGAATAATCGATTGTTGATTTTGTACAATCGATTGTTGAAATTAAAATCTGGAAAGATTTTTTGAACGTTGCTGAATAATCGATTATTGATTTGGTATAATCGATTGTTTTACGTAAAATCTGGAAATGATTTTTTGAACGTTGCCAATAATCGATTGTTGATCTTGGACAATCGATTGTTAAGCGTAAAATCTGGGATTGCTTTTTGGAACGATTGGCAAACAATCGATTGTGGCTTCCTGACAATCGATTGTCACAGAGTAAAATCAGCAACTCTTAATTGGCAATTAGGCAACGGTAATGCCAAGTTTTTCAACTATAAATACAGCTTCATTTCAGTGTTTTAAAGACAACAACACACAACAACTGATCATTCTATTGCTATAATCTTGCATACTATTGTTTATCATTTTATATTCATTTCATAAAGCTTTTGAGAGCCAAAGTCTTGTCCATAGTTGTTGTGATCTTGAGCTTACTTCTTTTACTCATATCTACTCATTAAGGAGTGTTTTGTTTGAGTTTTTAGTGTTTTGTACACTTGTAAGAGAATTGTGATTCTCTTGTTGTAAGGAACTTGTGTTTCCTTGGTTGAAGTCTTGGAGTGTTGTATCTCCGAGCAAAGGTGTTAAGGCTTGTGTCCTTAAGTTGTAAAGGTTTGTTGAGCACCCGTAAGCTTGACAAGCTAGTGGAAAATCTCGAGAGAGTCTCTCGGGGACTGGACTAGCCACGTGTTGTGGTGAACCAGAATACATCGGTGCGTTCTTTCCTTTTTGTTTATTCAACGCACTTAATTATTTCCTGCAAATTTTAATTTCCGCAAGTTTACGCTAAATTTTATTATAACGCTATTCACCCCCTCTCTAGCGTTAAGCGTATTATCTAACAATTGGTATCAGAGCCCAAGTCTCTGAAGACTTAACAGTTTGAGAGAAACTTCCATGGCTTCTACTCGTGATTCTTTTGCAGGAATAGAGGAAGGACAGTGCTCCACCCGACCACCACTATTCAACGGTACAAACTATACGTACTGGAAGGAGAGGATGAAAATCTTCGTTCAAGCAAACAATTTTCATCTCTGGAAGGTGATAACAAAGGGAAATCAAATTCAAACCAAAAAGGTTGAAAACGAATGGGTTCCCAAGTCCGAAGAAGAATATGACGCGGATGATATCCGAAAGGTTCAAAATAATGCTAAAGCAATTAATTTATTACATTGTGCTGTAAATGCTGACGATTACAGGAAAATATCGTGTTGCACAACGGCAAAGGAAATGTGGGACAAGCTGGAAATTACGTACGAAGGTACGGACCAGGTAAGGGAAGCTAAAATTGATTTCCTAACCCATGCTTATGAATTATTTCACAGGAAGGAAGGTGAAAAGGTGGATGAAATGTTCGAACGATTTTCAATAATCGTAAATGACCTACATGCCCTCAAGAAGACATTCACGGATAGAGAACTTGTTCGAAAAATTCTTAGAAGTCTCACTCCGGCATGGCGATCAAAGGCCGATGCAATTCAAGAATCCATTGGCGTCTCAAATGTCACAATCGACGCATTAAGAGGTAACCTTAAGACTTATGAATCTACAATACTTAACCCTCTTGTTGATGATCAAAGGAGGCAAAGAATAGCACTTAAGGCAAGCACAAGCCAACCTCAAGTTGATGAGGACGGAGACAACAAGTTTGGACTCGTTATCAAAAGATTTCAAAAGTTCATGCGAAAGGAGTATGAACGAAAGGGCAAAAAGCAAGGCGAGCAAATAAAGTGCTATGAATGCGGTGAAACCGGGCACATCAAATCAAATTGCCCAAACATCTAAAAGGAGAAGAAACCTTTTAAGAAGCAACGTGCATACATTTCTTCGGGAGGAGACTCCAGAGATGAGTCAAGCGAAGAAGAAGAAGACGAAGCCACAAACCTTTGCCTTATGGCGCAAGAAGACAAGCAAGATGAGGTATGTCAAATCTCCTCTAAAAACTTCTTTACTCTTGAAGAAATGCGAACTGCTTTTGATGAGCTATATACTGAATTTATTAAAGCTTCAAAAACTGTCAAGAGCATAAAAGAAAATGCTTCTCTAAAAGAAAAAGATTTTCAAAAACAGCTTTCTTTAAAAGAAAAGGAGTTAGAAAAACTGGTTTTAGAAAATGAGAAGCTGAAAGAGGAAAACAAGTTTTTCGGAAAAAGAAGCGCCGACAAGCCCGAAAGTTCTATTAAAAATTGCTCTTCTTGCATGCATCTCGAAAATGAGGTAGATAGACTTAAAGGTACCTTAGATAAGTTTAATTCTTCCCACAAAAACTTGAATGAGGTCCTTGTTAATTTGAAGTCAACCAAGCATGGCATAGGTTTTAAGAATGAGCCTAAAGAAAAGGTTGAAGCCAAACCCCAACCACCTAAGACTCAACCTAGGATTAATAAAACAAATGCTTATCGTAGAAATAGCAATCCTAGAACAAATATGCATGCTAGAACAAATGTTGAACATTTTAGAAGACCTAGAAATGACTTACCACCTAGAAATGACTACCCTAGAAATGATGCATATTCTAGGCCAAACACTAGAAGGAGTTTTGAACCTTTTAGAACATCTAGACATGACCATTACTCTAGAAATGCTGCTCATTTTAGAACTAATAGTAGGAGAAATGGTTCTCATGAAATGCGCAATAGTCAGAATGAAAATAGAGTAATTCATTTTCGTCCATCAAGTTACTATGAACCTAGAAGGAAGCATAACCCCAACGTGACTTGTCATTATTGTAGACGCATTGGTCATATTGCCCCTGCATGTTTTACACGACATAGACATATCACTCAATCGCATCATTATGATATGCCTAACCCTCAAGGACCCAAAATGGCATGGGTACCTAAAACGCATTAATTTGCTTTGTAGGTGTGTTTGAAGGGATCAAGTGTACTATGGTACCTTGATAGTGGATGCTCCAAACATATGACGGGGGACGAATCCAAATTCCTTCAACTAGAACACAAAGAAGGAGGAAGTGTGATTTTTGGGGATAACAATAAAGGAAAGATTATTGGCATCGGATCGGTCGGTAAGGATGAAAATTCCTCTATTAAGCATATATTACTTGTTAAAGGTTTAAAGCATAATCTCTTGAGCATAAGTCAATTATGTGACAAGGGAAATCTTGCCCTATTTGATTCGGATGAATGCTTAGTGTTTAGACGTAGTGATTTTAAAATTATCCTTCGTGGTTTTAGAGTGGATAATATTTATATGGTTGATCTTGCTAATTCCTCACCTGAATATGTTGATTGTCTTATGAGCAAAGAGGATGATACTTGGCTATGGCATCGTAGAGCTGCTCATATAAACATGCATCTTTTGAACAAATTGATTTCACAAAACTTAGTTATTGGTCTTCCCAATTTAAAATTTGAAAATGACTCTATTTGTGATTCTTGTCAAAAAGGGAAGCAAACAAAAGCATCTTTCAAATCCAAAAATTTTGTTTCAACTTCTAGACCATTGCAATTGCTTCACATGGATTTATTTGGACCATCTCGCATTGAAAGTCTAGGAAGAAATCGTTATGCTTTTGTGATTGTTGATGATTATTCTAGATTTACTTGGACTTTATTTCTTGCCAATAAAAGTGATGCTTTTCAGAATTTTAAATATTTTCTTAAGCGTGTTCAAAACGAGAAGGAAACAACCGTCACTTCAATTAGAAGTGATCATGGGGGAGAGTTTGATCACAATCTCTTTGCGGACTTTTGTGACGAACACGGTATCGAGCATACCTTTTCCGCTCCACGAACACCACAACAAAATGGGGTGGTGGAAAGGAAAAGTAGGTGTCTCGAAGAGATGGCTAGAACCATGCTCGAAGAGGCTAAGATTCCCAAACATTTTTGGGCGGATGCCGTGAGTACCGCATGCTACATCTTAAATAGAGTAGTCATAAGGCCTATACTCATGAAAACTCCCTATGAACTCTATAAGGGAAGGAAACCAAATATCTCCCATCTTAGAGTATTCGGTTGTAAATGTTTTATTCATAACAATGGCAAAGATCAATTGGGAAAATTTGATGCTAAGTCCGATCAGGGAATTTTCATTGGTTATTCTTCACGTAGCAAAGCATATAGGGTCTTTAATAAAAGAACCGAAACTGTGGAGGAATCCCCTCATGTTGTATTTGCCGAAAATAATGCTCGCTTGGCGAGAAAGGATACTGGTTTTGATCTTGCAGGTATCTTAGATAGTTTGAAAGACAAAATACAAGAGGAAACGCCTAAAGAAAATCAAGACGAATCTCTGAAACAACCAACGGAGGAAGCGCCACAATTGGAGAATGAAACGAAAACGCCTAACGAGTGGAGGACAATCAAAGATTTCCCTCTCGAACAGGTAATTGGCGACGTCGGAGAAAAGGTAAGTACCCGAAACACTCTTAAAGACACCCTAGGACACACTTCTTAAGAGATCACGCTCTCACTCGGCCACACTAGTTTAAGTTACTATTTCTACTGACTTGAGCGTCGGAGACATCTAATTCTATTTTGCAGGTATCGCCCTCAAGGTAGGGGGAACTATAAAGAAATGGCATAAACAATCGATTGTTACAACAAATAATCGATTATTTTACTGTGCAGAAAATCAATTAGCAAGTATCACTAATCGATCATTTATAGTTTATGCTTATTATGAAGTTTTGTTTAACAATCGATTTTTTAGCTGTTTAATCGATTACCGTCTCAGACATTCAGTACTGCTTTTCTACAACAATCGATTGTTCCATATATATAATCGATTATTTTCCGAGTCAGAAAATCACTGTGCTCACTGGAGCATAACAATCGATTACCATATTTTGACAATCGATTATTTCATGTCAGAAATTCAAAATTGTTACCGTTTGATTCTGCAATTGATTTGTGTCAGTTCCGAGATTCAGTCAAATCTTAATGACAATCGATTATCTCATCCCAACAATCGATTGTCTAACGGTCAGTAAGATTTATTTTTACTGTTTCTGACTGTTTCAGCTTTCAATTTTCTGCAGATTTCTTCCATTAATGAAATGCCTTTCTCCCCTCTATAAATAGGCTCCATATATGTTCATTTTTATTCACTCAAGCATCAATTTTAGCTCTCAAACTATCAAAACTCTTTCAAGACTCTTGCAAATTCCAGCAATACTTAGTAAAAATGTCGGGCCGTCACTCCAAACGTTCCCGTTCTGCTAGGCATGGTGCATCCTCCTCTGCTGCTCCAAACTATCCTTACCAAGATGGTTCCGTTCTTTATTTTAATTCTGACATCGAGCTTACTCGATTTTTAACAAAATTTGAAAAGCGCGACATTCTTCCTCCCCGTTTTTCAACCAACAAGTATCTTGAATCTTATGGCCCTGCTGCAAATATACTCAAATATTGTCAACTTCTTGACTTCTTACTTCTTACCCATCCTTACATCAATACTACTTTAATTCAAGCATTTTACTCCAACCTTCATGAGGATGATGACGGTGATCTTGTGACAAATATAAACGGTGTTCAAATTCTTATCTCCGATGAAAACCTCCATACCATTGCCCATCTTCCTCGTAATAGTGAAGACATTTTTCGGTACACCGGAGAGGCCGGAGCCCTTTTTGATGAAACAGCCCTCCTACATCAAACCGGTCTTACTTCTTATGATCCAAATCTTTCTTCCCGTCGTCCTATAATTACGGGAATGGATCCCAATTATCGGTTGATTTTCTATTTCATCACCCGATTCCTCAAGCCTCGTAAGCATAACCATACTACCATTTCCCAAGAGGACACCAAGCTCATGCATGCCATAATAACCGGAGCTAACATCAATTGGTGTCGGTTCGTCAAGATTCACATGCGTGACGCTATCGGAGATGATAGGCCTCTTCCTTATGCTCTTCTCATCATGAACTTTCTTGAAGCCTCCGGATTCATCACTTCCAACGGTCCTCTCAAAAAGAGTACCAAGAAGTGGGAAATTTCAGAATCCTCCTTTCATCATGACGGTGACCATACAGCGCCTGCTCCTCCTCCAACCCATCGAACTCGTCCAGCTCAAGAGCCTACCCTCCAATCAATTTCCGACCAAATTGCTTCATTGACCTCTTCTCTTGGTCAATTAACTCATGAGATCCATGGATATTTTGACCATGTTCATTATCCTTATGCGGGTCTTGTTCCATATGAAGCAGCGCCGGATGATGAGGCAGGAGATGATGGAAATGAATAATTTCTTTGTTTGTTGTTTTTAAGTTTGTTTTTATGTTGCATTGTCTTCCCGATTACTGTAATCTCTTTCAAATAAATAAACAAGTTTTATTTACATCTTTGGCATCTTCTTATATTATTTTTGCTAATGGCAAAAGGGGGAAGATAACGGGTATGCACTCTCAATATTTATAAGCTTAAATTGAGGGGGAATCCATATATTGAGGGGGAACAAATTACATACTTGTTGAGGCATACATATACTTGTCTTGAATCGTCTTTATAAACTGTTTAATTTGCATAACCCGCTTAAAGTTTGCCATTATCAAAAAGGGGGAAATTGTTGGAAACACGTTCTCAAGGCTTTGCAAGTTCTTCCCTTCTGAATCAGATAGATTCATATCTGAAAGAGGTTGACAATAAGTTCTTTCAAAATTGACGATTTTCCCCTCTGTTATACTAAAACGTGTGTTCTTATGTGTAGGTTTTGATGAATGACAAATGAAGCGCAAATTGATATATGACGAAGTTCAAGTACAAGCGCACAATTGGTGGATAACGAGATTCAAGCACAAGACAAAGTTTTATAGTTTAAATGAGTCGTTCTTAATTGTGTTCTTGATCCGACAACTTGACTCATGACATGGCTTCTCTCGTAAAATTATTTTTACAAAATCATGCATATTTAATTTAATGCTAAATGATTTTAAATCATGCATATTTTCATTAGTCAAAATGATTTTTAAACATGCCTCTAAAAACTGGACTAAGATAATCGATTATGTACTTATGATAATCGATTATGTTAAGCCAAGACTGCATGACAATCGATTGTGAACAAATGACAATCGATTGCGTTAAGGCAGTGAGCATCAGGTTTTTCAAACCTGCATGACAATCGATTGTGAACCTTATGACAATCGATTGTGATGAGGCAGTGTACATCAAAGTTTTTCAAAACTCAGAATAATCGATTGTGAAGCAAATGACAATCGATTGTAAAGAGACAGTGTCCATCAGATTTTTAAAAGTCACAAAATAATCGATTGTGAACATATGACAATCGATTGTGTTGAGGCAGTGTCTTCCAGACTTTTTCAAAGTTATTAAATAATCGATTGTGAGTATATAACAATCGATTGTCACGAGGCAGTGTCTAAAATGATTTTCAAAGTCTGATAAATAATCGATTGTTAACATTGCACAATCGATTGTGAAGCTGACCGTTGTCGTAAAGTTTTCAAATACCGTCAGGTAATGGATTGTTGATTTTGTACAATCGATTGTTGATATTAAAATCTGAAAAATATTTTTTGAACGTTGCTGAATAATCGATTGTTGATTTTGTACAATCGATTGTTGAAATTAAAATCTGGAAAGGATTTTTTGAACGTTGCTGAATAATCGATTATTGATTTGGTATAATCGATTGTTTTACGTAAAATCTGGAAATAATTTTTTGAACGTTGCCAATAATCGATTGTTGATCTTGGACAATCGATTGTTAAGCGTAAAATCTGGGATTGATTTTTGGAACGATTGGCAAACAATCGATTGTGGCTTCCTGACAATCGATTGTCACAGAGTAAAATCAGCAACTCTTAATTGGCAATTAGGCAACGGTAATGCCAAGTTTTTCAACTGTAAATACAGCTTCATTTCAGTGTTTTAAAGACAACAACACACAACAACTGATCATTCTATTGCTATAAGCTTGCATACTATTGTTTATCATTTTATATTCATTTCATAAAGCTTTTGAGAGCCAAAGTCTTGTCCATAGTTGTTGTGATCTTGAGCTTACTTCTTTTACTCATATCTACTCATTAAGGAGTGTTTTGTTTGAGTGTTTAGGGTTTTGTACACTTGTAAGAGAATTGTGATTCTCTTGTTGTAAGGAACTTGTGTTTCCTTGGTTGAAGTCTTGGAGTGTTGTATCTCCGAGCAAAGGTGCTAAGGCTTGTGTCCTTAAGTTGTAAAGGTTTGTTGAGCACCCGTAAGCTTGACAAGTTAGTGGAAAATCTCGAGAGAGTCTCTCGGGGACTGGACTAGCCACGTGTTGTGGTGAACCAGAATACATCGGTGCGTTCTTTCCTTTTTGTTTATTCAACGCACTTAATTATTTCCTGCAAATTTTAATTTCCGCAAGTTTACGCTAAATTTTATTATAACGCTATTCACCCCCCCTCTAGCGTTAAGCGTATTATCTAACAGTTCCTTGGTCAAGAGATATTAGAAAAAGGAACAAGAGATCTAAAAATACAATCTGTTAAAAGTGCTTCAAAGGAGGCTGGTGGAATACCCAGTAAAAAGTCCGTGAAAAGTGGTGACAAGTTAAAGCAAGTGGTGGTTGAAAAATCAATGTCTGATGATGATATTCTAGTGAAATCTAGTGGAAAGGGAAGGTCTGGTATAAAATTCGGTAAAAGAAACTTGGAGAATGTGAAGGAACCCGGTTCTGTGAAGAAAGTGAAAAGTGGAAGTATGTCTGGTAAAGAAAGGTTGAGGTACCAGAAAGTACTACGGGGTCGTACATTTGACCCAGAAATATCTCATATGGTCGGTATGAGGCAAATACTTGAGATGGTCGAAGTTCACTAATGGGGACATCTGTTTAAAGTGGATGTGCCCAAGGTTTATGAGGATGAGGTCCAAAGTTTCTATGCTGACATTTTCATTGTTAAATCTGGCAATATCTGTGTTCTAGTGAATGGCGTAGACATTATTACAGACTCTGCTTTGCTAGGATACATACTTCAGGTTCCTGTTGACAGTCTGTCTTCAGTTAGATATGCCAATGGCTCAAACTCTAGGTATACTATAGTTAAGGAGGGAGATTGCAACGAGGGGAACATGTGCATAAGAAAGCATTACTTCCTGTTTATCTGCTCCTGTTTGAGTTGGTGAACAAGGTCCTGCTACTTCACGTGAGAGGGGGTCTATCACATCCAAGTCTGATCTGTATCTCATGGAAGCACTAGATGGGTTCCTAGATATTAATCTGCCAACCATAATGATTGAGCATACGCAAAAGATGGTAGCATTCAAAGCAAGTGGTGGTTGAAAAATCAATGTCTGATGATGATATTCTAGTGAAATTTTAGTGGAAAGGGAAAGTCTGGTAGAAATTTTGGTAAAAGAAACTTGGAGAAAGTGAAGGAACCCGGTTCTGTGAAGAAAGTGAAAAGTGGAAGTATGTCTGGTAAAGAAAGGTTGAGGTACCAGAAAGTACTACGAGGTCGTACATTTGACCCAGAAATATCTCATATGGCCGGTATGAGGCAAATACTTGAGATGGTCGAAGTTCACTAATGGGGACATCTGCTTAAAGTGGATGTGCCCAAGGTTTATGAGGATGAGGTCCAAAGTTTCTATGCTGACCTTTTCATTGTTAAATCTGGCAATATCTGTGTTCTAGTGAATGGCGTAGACATTATTACAGACTCTGCTTTGCTAGGATACATACTTCAAGTTCCTGTTGACAGTCTGTCTTCTGTTAGATATGCCAATGGCTCAAACTCTAGGTATACTATAGTTAAGAAGGGAGAGTGCAACGAGGGGAACATGTGCATAAGAAAGCATTACTTCCTGTTTATCTGCTCCTGCTTGAGTTGGTGAACAAGGTCCTGCTACTTCACGTGAGAGGGGGTCTATCACATCCAAGTCTGATCTGTATCTCATGGAAGCACTAGATGGGTTCCTAGATATTAATCTGCCAACCATAATGATTGAGCATACGCAAAAGATGATAGCATTCAAAGCAAGTGGTGGTTGAAAAATCAATGTCTGATGATGATATTCTAGTGAAATTTTAGTGGAAAGGGAAAGTCTGGTAGAAATTTTGGTAAAAGAAACTTGGAGAAAGTGAAGGAACCCGGTTCTGTGAAGAAAGTGAAAAGTGGAAGTATGTCTGGTAAAGAAAGGTTGAGGTACCAGAAAGTACTACGAGGTCGTACATTTGACCCAGAAATATCTCATATGGCCGGTATGAGGCAAATACTTGAGATGGTCGAAGTTCACTAATGGGGACATCTGTTTAAAGTGGATGTGCCCAAGGTTTATGAGGATGAGGTCCAAAGTTTCTATGCTGACATTTTCATTGTTAAATCTGGCAATATCTGTGTTCTAGTGAATGGCGTAGACATTATTACAGACTCTGCTTTGCTAGGATACATACTTCAGGTTCCTGTTGACAGTCTGTCTTCTGTTAGATATGCCAATGGCTCAAACTCTAGGTATACTATAGTTAAGGAGGGAGAGTGCAACGAGGGGAACATGTGCATAAGAAAGCATTACTTCCTGTTTATCTGCTCCTGTTTGAGTTGGTGAACAAGGTCCTGCTACTTCACGTGAGAGGGGGTCTATCACATCCAAGTCTGATCTGTATCTCATGGAAGCACTAGATGGGTTCCTAGATATTAATCTGCCAACCATAATGATTGAGCATACGCAAAAGATGGTAGCATTCAAAGATAGAAATCAGGGTGTCCCCTATGGATTTGATCTCACACATGTCTTTAAATTCTTTAATGTGCCATTGGGATAGCCCAAGATGGGAAGAAGAAGACTTTCTCGCAAACCACTCTAGAGGAATGTGAGTGTGTTGAAAACGTTGGAGGGGTAGGAAGCACTTCGATGATCTCACATTTTATCAATGCTCAGAACAACAATACTGAGGAGATTAGGAAGATGAAAGCAAGGAATACCATTCTAGAGACTTAACTAAGTCAGGCTAGAGAGGCACCAGGTTCCTCCAATTCATCAAGAGCAGAGGTTGCTCTTTTGATCAAAGAAAATGCTGATCTCAGGCAACAAGTTAAGAACCTAATGGAGAAACTGCTCGTAGAGAAAATGTCTGCAAATGCTCAGATTGATCTCGTTCTCAACACTTTTGTTGCCGATTCTAAGCTCTCTTTCTCTAGTGTCCCCTAGGCTAATCTTCCAGTGACCAATGACTATTTTCCTATTTATCTCTTTTGTATTGATGACTTTGTGGTAGTTATTTTTGTTTTTTTTTGTGGTATGGATGGAATCCACTTGTACTGCTCCCACTTTTAGCAATCCAAATTTGCCTTTGTTGTAACAGAAAAGGCTTATGTTTTACAAAGTTAATGGAGAGTCTCCTATGTTGCTATAAATGCTTTTGTTTCTTTGATTCTCTTTTTTATCATGTTGTGTGCACACATGTGGCATGAGTTAGCTAGGCCAGACTTCTTATTGTACACCTCATATTTTTGTACGTGAAAAGTATGCATAAATAGATTAATGGAAGCTCAAAAATGAGATGTTATATCCCGCATTTTTAATGTTAAATTTCATCGTTTGTTAATCGGCGTAAGTTCAGAATGATATTATTTTGAGATTATAAGCATTATGCTATTCCAAACAAGTGATGAATAAATTCGTAAAGATAAGAGGGTACGCAATTTAGAAAATGACTTTCGTCAAAGTTGGACAATCTGAGATAAAATGCGGCCCAAGCTAAAATACCCGATACTTATTGGCTAGTACCATACAAGGTACTACATGATCATAATAGCAAAGTGTATAAAAAGACGAGTAGTATTCAAAGTAAGTCGAGATAATTCTTAATTATGTGAGTAATTGATTAATTATCGGGTAATGGGATATTACCAAATCAATTAATAAGTTTTTGGATAAAGATTATAATCCCCCAACCCCAGGTGGCAGCAAGCCACCTCCTAATCACATGACTCTTAGTCATTGTTGGGTAGGTGGCAAGCTAAGGTTTTAATTACAAAAGCACTATAATCAAACATTAGCAATTCATTCTAATATTTCCAATTCAAAGACAACAGACATTAACTATTCCTACAAGTATTCCTAACATCTTCAAAGAGATTTCTAGAAATCTTCAACCAATTCCTACAAAAAAAATCCAAGGAGATTTCTTAGCACATTAGAAATGTGAGATTTTGTGATTCTAAGGGACTACGGTACAATCTTTTTCAAGAATATTATACGGATTTTTTCTTACTCCAGGTATGTTAAGGTTATCCCTTCTTCTTTTTTTGGAATGATTCTAATAATACAAATAAAACGAGCAAAATACGCCACTTTCATAAATGACCCTATTAATAGAAATACTAGGGGTGTCTATATTCTTGATTCCCCAAGTGAATTATTATTATATCTTCAGTTCATGAATCTCAGAAAAATACGCATTTGATAAAGTTTATTCGAAAGGCATATTGATTTTTATAGCATTCTGAAAAAATCTTATTAATGTATTTCCTATGTATTTATACATGTACATTGACCCATGACCAGATAGATTTACATACGCACATATATATGTATGTTATATGGGATATGGAAAAGGTTACGACGTTATATACGCACCACCACCTGATCAGCTAGTATACGTTGATGATTTTGCTCACAGTGGCCAAGATATGATGGGATGCCCTCAAAGCCTTGATAATGTTATGAACGCATATACCTATGCATGGTATGACATTTATATGCTTATACATGACATTATGTGAAATTATTTATAGAGCTATGCAAACGTACATGTCGAGTCTCTTACTCCATGTTTCTCTCATGTCTATTATTTACCGATTTTCATTCCTTACATACTACGTACATTATTTGCATTGAAGTCCCTTTTGCCCGGGGATCTTCGTTTCATGTCCGCAAGTCCCGATAAACAGGTCGATAGCCCTCCAAGTAGGCTATCAGCTCAACAGAAGATGTTGGTGCGCTCCATTGGCTTTGGAGTTGCTTGTTTGGTTAGTATGATTTAGACGTATATTATTTGGTATTGAGGGACTCTGTCCCGACCTTTATGAAATTATATATTCTTAATGGCTTCTAGACAGATATCATGTACGTAAAAGATTGTATGGCCTTCTCGGCCTATGTTCAGTATACGAGTGGTTATTTTGGTCTTATAGGCCCGTATATCTTATGTATAAGTTAGTATTAAATGTTGTATTCTACTTATCTCATGGAAGCCTTCCGGCTCAGTTATCTATGATTGTATGACATTAAAACATATGATATGTTTGTACTCGATTGAGTAAGGTACCGGGTTCCAGTCACGCCCCACAGGTTCGAGGCGTGACAAAAGTGGTATCAAAGCAGTTCTATCCTCTGCAAACCGTGTCTAGTAGTCTTTGTTTATGGGTGTGATGCACCACTCTTATAAGTAGGAGGCTATAGGGAATTGAGGACTGTCACTGTATCTTCTTACTCTAGATTGTGTGGTAGAGCTCAGTTGTAAGAACTCAATTTACTATACTCTATCTTATTCATAATATGAAAATGCCTACATTTAGGAAGACAGTTGGTAGGATAGCTGTGGAAGAGTTGAGTCAAAGGAACTCGATTATTTTTGTATCATGATTAAGATGGATAAATATGAGGTATTCAACAGAACATGTGTGCACTCAGACATCTAGCCTTCTTGACAAGGAACCTAAAGGTAAGAATATCTATCCACCCATATGGTGAAAAGTAATGAGAGATTCAGAAGGTAAGTAAAAGTTTCAACAAGTGAAAAAAGCAAGGTGAAGAAGGGTATGAGGCGCCTAGTTACTGAATATTATCAATATTCACAATTCAGGCAAAGGAAAATAAGACTTTTAAGTCATCTTCGACAATAACAAAGGTATGTACAATTGGCCACACACATCTTATTTATGCCCCATGGGGGCTAATATAAGTAGTATAAGAGAAGGACGGATATTAGGATCTGACTGGGGTTAGAGTGACCCAAAATGGTGGATGGATTTTTTGCGTTAATTAACATTTCCAAAGGATAATATGCTAATAGATCTCCTAGTGAACACCCATATCGTGCACTCTAAAATAGTACAACTAGATATGAGTATTATAAAGGTAAGCACTAGAAACCTGGAAAGAATAAATATTATTTTAGCATGACTCCCGTCCCTAGTAGAGAAAGAATATTTGGCAACCCGAAGAGCTAAAAGATGGAGCAAGGGGAGCTAAAAGTAAAAAAATGTCTTGTTGAAGTTTTCAGAATAAAGTAATAGACATAAATGTTAGCGGGAAATAAGAAGAGAGTCAATGAAGCATTATGACTAAGATATGATACATGTATGACAACGGTAGATCAAAAAGATGACAGTATTACACAATCTATAGTGAAGTGAAGGAAAAGACGAGAAGTGACAGGCCTTGGAACAACAAAAGAGTATAGGCCATTAAGTCATATCCTCATTTCGAGAAACAAGTTCGTGAACAAAAGGAAAAGTTAGACCCCGAAAGTAATAAAAATCAGTATGGGCTGGTGAATAGGATAACTAAATGTGAATTAAGGACTGAGTGCTTGGATAATAGTCAGCATCATCAGAATTTCATATTTCATTTTGGTATTAATAGAATGGACAATAGAAGAAGATTAATCAGAAATTAAGAAAAATGGTCATTCAGGAATACACTTTCCTAAAACAAGCAATATGAGCAAAGTTAAGCTTAAAGGAGAGTATGTTCTAGTGACACTAGGTGTCTCCCTCGTGGTAAGGAAATTTGATATCCGTGGTACAAAACAATTATCGCAACGCGAGTGAGGTCATCGATGAATTGAAAAGATTCCAAATATGAAGAGGTAAAACATTTATATGATGTGGCATCAAGTCAGAATTAAAGGAGTTCTAGTAATTATGGAATTATAAAGGAAAAATGCGATGAAAAAAACTAAAAAAGGGACAAGATTGCACTTATTCAAGCGATATGAAACGATACCAGAACATTAAGGGTCCCTGCCCAAGATGTAATTGATAGACAGATAAGGAGTTAGTGTGAGGCGTAAGTTAAGACAAAGGAAATAACCCAAGCAAGATTACTCAAAATATTGATATGATAATGGGCCAACGAGTAGTTAGTAGTTGATTCAGGAAGAGTCAAGGTATGCCTAGACAAGAGGATAAAGACAAGTCAATAGATCAATGCAAGATAAACATAGGGAGCCACAACATGGGAAATTCATCCTTGCAGTTATGACATTGTAATACTTGAGATATATTCATATAAGAGTTGGGAAAAGTTAAAAAGGTACCGTATGAGTACCACATAAATAAAAGAGAATGCCACTTGGAAGATAGTCAAAATATCAGTTCAGAAGAAACTCTACAAGCACAAGGGCGTAGAGGTAAGTAACTACGAATAATTAGAGGCGAGGAAGAACATCAAAAGATCCATCGAGTATACGATATAATAAGCTTGTGGCTTTACAAGAGTCAGAGGGTCCTCCCTATGTACTATAATAGAAGACTAGCTAAGGGAATAAAGAAGAAAACTTCAACCTATACATAGCAACCCAAAGGAAAAAACGTTATGTAAAAGCAGTCTCACAAAAAAAAATTGTATGCACTCTAAAATAAAGTGGCATCTACCGTGGCTAATGAACGGGGAGAAAAATCGAAGGTGATATTCGAGACCATATGAGTTGCACAAAAATATTGGCATGCATGGGAACTAGAATAAGTTAAATATGCACGCAATAAGGGGCCAGAAAGACCAGGAAAAGTAATAGTTTACGTTTAAAGAAAAGTGAGATGGAATGAAAGAAATTATTCGACCAATGATACAGAGTTAGTATGTTATGGATACACTCAAGATTTTGGAGTATTATCCATGCAACATATAGGTTGACAACCGTACAGCCGTAGAAGACTCCGGTATAAGTTAAAAGAAAGAATTGAGCCCAAGGCATAGACAAAAATTGAGTTGTTAAAAGATTGTATCATGGATATTCCCTAACACCGATGAAAGGCTAAGGTAATGACTAATACCAGGAGCCGCAGATCAGAAAATAGCTTAAGCCTATATAAAGGCTGATCAGAAGGAAAATAAAATTAAAGAGTTATATCAATTATGTAAACTAGGAGTCTGGTTATTGGACTCAGGAAATTATAGAAATCGTAATTAAGTCATAGAGATAATACAACATCCATATTATATAAACAGATATACGATAAATCCAGTTAGAAGGGTACCAGCCTCATAAGAAGTCAGTATAAAACTCTCATCGAATCAGCTAAATGAGTGCAAGTATTATAATAGATGTTCAAGTTATGAATGTGAATTATACCTATGTGGAAGGAAGGTCATGAAAGAGATAGAAGATGTAATGCGATACATTAAGTAGGTTAAAGCTGAACAACGTACGAGATACTCAAATGCAGAAGGTTGTGAATAGTTCATACTTCGGATAGAAGGCTAGAAGTGTAAGAATTCGGTATCTAAGAATAATAGTGGCATCGTCAGTGGCATACCTTCCATCCCATGGTTTCTAAGTACTGAAAGATCTAACTAGAGAGTGAAAGAGGAGTTAGAGGCGATGCAATGTCTCGCTTGATATCCCAGAAAAGCATAAGGAAATAGGTCGCAAGCTAAAGTATGGTAAAGCGAAAGGTTTTAGGAAGACAACAGTAAAAATAAGAAAAAAAAACAAATGTGAAGATGGAGAAAATGGATAATTCTTCGGGGTGAAGCCCGTGAAAATAAGCGAGATGATGGTTTCTCTAAGTTATGGAAAGTTCAGTATAGCCTGAATGAACTCAAAGAAGTCTAAGACTAATAACATTTAGAAGAGATGGAATGATGCCCTGGTGGTCGAATAAGGGTGTAATTATAATCAATAAAGGATAGCGTTTGGGCCTTCGATTGAGTAATGAGTTTATTAATTGTGCAAGATTAAAATACCTACGTAAGGCGAATCATATTGGAATGACTATGATATCCAATAGGGTTATGAAACTATAGTATCACCCCCAAGTGGATTAGAAAAATCAATTTAAAAGTTCCAGGATTCAACATAAACCCTAGCGGTAATATATTACGTAAAATGTTTCAAGTTATCAATGGAAGGTTGTAGATCAACATTAAGGTGAATCAACAATGGATGGGTAAAAATTACAAGGTACAAAATTAGATTAGGCCATCAGTCTTAATATGAACGGTAATAAAGAAGCATTAAAGGACTAAGATTTATGCCTAAAGTATAACAAACAAAAGTAACCTGAAGTTTGGTAGCATACCTCAGTAACGATAAATTGAAGTAAGAGTTATGGTATAGTATGACCTACCTTGATGCAGTAAAGTCATACGAATAGATAAATGGATCTATGAAATAAAGAATAGCAATATTCGTAAGCCTAACAAGTACCGAGCTAAGAACATCAGTATACATATAGATGCCAGAGGGACATCTTGTCAAACTCTGTATATGTTCACAAAGTAAGGCCTGGAGATTGGCTAAAAGCTAGAGGAAAATCGAGAGAAGAGCCGCATAGGCGCACTTACTAGGTCAGAATCGTACAAGTTGCATGAAAGAAGGTAGCAACAGTTATGAGATTGGAAGGATTCCGACCACAAGTTGTGGCGTGAGAAAGAGGCCTAAAGGGAGAATGTCATGGCCTTTGGATTTATTCACAAAACAATTTCCTAAATGGCAATGAGATTATTAAAGTATTCACAAGAGCTATAAGTTATGAAAGTGATAAGTGCATTAATCAACATTCGAGGACAAATGTTCCAAGAGGGGGAATGATGTTACACTCTATATTTTCATACATGAAAAGTACGCCGTAAATAAATTAATGCAAGCTCGAAAACGAGATGTTACATCCCGCATTTTTGTATGTTAAAGTTTCATCGTAAATAAATCGGCGTAATTTCGGGAATAGGATTATTTTGAGATTATAAGCATTATGTTATTTCAAACAAGTGATGAATAAATTCGTGAAGATAAGATGGTAAGCAAATCGAAGAAAATGAATTTTCGTCAAAGTTAGCATTTTGGGATTAAATGCGGCCCGAGCTAAAATACCTGGTATTTATGGACTGGTATCATACAAGATATCACGTGACTATAATGGTAAGGTGTATAAAATATATAAAAAAGAATGAATAGTATTTGAAGTAAGCCGAAATAATTTTTAATTATGTGGGTGATTGATTAATTATCGGATAAAGGAATATAACCAAATTATTTAATAAGTTATTGGATAAAGATTATAATTCTCCAAACCCGCCCCACGTGGCAGCAAGCCACCTCCTAATCACATGAATCTTAATCATTGTTAGGTACGTGGCAAACTAAGGTATTAATTATAAAAACACTACAATCAAACATTAGCAATTCATTCTAATATTTCGAATTCAAAGACACTACAATCGGACAGGAACTATTCCTACAAGTATTCCTAACGTCTTCAAAGAGATTTCTAAGAAATCTTCAATCAATTACTACAAAAGAAATCCAACGAGATCTCTTAGCACATTAATAATGTGAGATTTTGTGATTTTAAGAATTTTTCAAAAATATCATAAGGATTTTTCTATACTCCAGATATATTAAGGTTATCACTTTTTTCTTTTTGGCATGATTCAAATAATATAAATTAAAACGAGCAAAATACGCTATTTTTATAAATGATTCTATTAATATAAATACTAGGAGTGTCTATACTCTTGATTCCCCGTGTGAATTATTATTATATCTTCTGTTCATACGTCTCAAAAAATACGTATTTGATAAAGTTTATCGAAAAGGCATATTTATTTTATATAGCATTCCGAGAAAATCCTATTAACGTATTTCTTATGCATTTATACATGTACATTGACCCATCATCAGATATTATTATATACGCGTATATATGTATATTATATTTATATGGGATATGAGAAAAGGTTACAGAGTTATATACGCACCACCACCTAATTAGTTGGTATACATTGATGATTTTGCCCACGGTGGTCGAGATGATATGATGAGATGCCCTAAGAGACTTGATGATGTTATGAACGCTTATACTTATGCATGAGATGACATTTATATGCATATGCATGACATTATAAAAAAAATGATTTACAGAGATATGCAAACGTACTTGTCTAGTCTCTTACTCCATATTTCTCTCATGTCTACTATTTATTAATTTTCATTTCTTACATACTCAGTACATTATTTGTACTGACGTACTTTTTTTCCTGGGAACGTTGCGCTTTATGCCTGCAGATAATGATAGACATGTCGATAGCCCTCCAAATAGGCTATCAGCTTAACGGAAGTTGTTCATGTGCTCCATTTACTTTGGAGTTGCTTGTTTGGTTAGTATGATTTAGACGTGTATTATTTAGTATGTCGGAACTCTGTCCCGGCCATTATAAAAATTATGTATTCTTAAAGGCTTGTAGACAGATGTCATGTACGTAAAAGATTGTATGGCCTTGTTGGCTTATGTTCAGTATAAGAGTGATTATCTTGGTCTTATAGGCCTGTATATCTTATGTATAAGTTGGTATTACATGTTGTATTCTACTTATCTCACGGCAGCCTTCCAACTCAGTTATCTATGATAGTATGACATGAAAAGATATGTTATGCTAGTACTCTGTTAAGTAAGGTATCGGGTGTCGGTCTCGCCCCCCAGGTTTGTGGCATGAAAAATGTGATAAATTGAAGTAGGGGATCTGATTAAGGGGGAAGTATAAAGTCAGTGGGAAGTTGTGAAGTTCCAGTTACTTTATTTGGTTGTCTTGCTCTACATATGGTTGTCAATTTTTAAGTTTGCCATCATCAAAAAGGGGAAATTGATGGGTTTACAGTACCTTAGCTTTATGTTTTGATGATCTAGCAAACTTACTGTCAAAGAACCAGATAAGGAACCTAATACACTTGATACACAACTCAATCAACGGACTCAAGCTAATTTGAGTTGCTACGACTTCAGAAGATAAATAACCAACATAGGAACGGCCCTAATCCCCTTGGGTTCCCCTAACAGCAGTACGAAGTTGACTGTCTACAGCCGAAAAGTGACTGCCTGCACAGTACACACAAACAGAGCAACACAGTACGATAGTCTCTTCTCATTGATCAATCAAGGGATGTCATCCATGTTGTATTAACAATAAATATTACAACAAAAATATCACTTGAACACAGAACGAATTCAATTCAAGAATTCAAGAATTCAAGCATTCAATTCTCAAGTGCATCAAGAACAAAGTACAATAGTACTACAAACCAGTTCCTACAGCAAGTCCTTTTTATGTCTTTAGCTGAGTTGTAACTTTATAATTGCTCTTTATTGTAATTCCTACTTTGCTTATCTAGAAGCTTTAATTACGAATCCCTTGTAAACTATAAACCTTTAGTGTTTGTGTCGTGACTAGAATTAATCATGAGTTGAAGTCTTTGTAATAGGTGTTGCAAAGTGACTTCTAATAGGTGTATTACAGGTTAGGGAGGGATGAAGAGTTTAATTCCTAGATTTCATAGGTTATAATCTAAAGATTGCTCATAGTGAAGTTGAAATCCTACCAGTGTAGGTTGTAGTTTTTTATCCCCTTGAGCAAGGACTTTTTCACGTAAAAGTCTCATGTTTCATTTACTTATTATTGCATTAACATTATTTGTGAAAATCTATATAGAACCTGGTCTCTATATAGTTTGATGGACTCATGTACCAAATACTATGGTTGATGTTATTACTCACTCAATCGATGTGGCTGACCGTGTTTCTTGTTTCCTTTTTCTCCTTGATAGATAATCTAAGTGAGGCTGATACTTTGACTCGGGAAGTGCGATGAACAGAGGGAATGATGGATCTGGTAAGCCCTGCACTTGCTTCGCATGGGCTATCAATTTGTTAGGCTACTTTAGTATGTTATTTTGTTAAACTTCTAGAGTTTTGCTCCTTAAGTCAATCTTGGGACTGTAAATGGCTTGTGATAGTGGTAGTGTAGCTTAAAAATTATACAATTGTTGTGGGAGCTTGTGGCTTGAGTATTTCCTTAACTTAGCATGTTAGAATTACTAGTGTTATAGTGCATTGGACATGTGTTGAGTGGAGACTGACAGATTTAAAGTTTTGATGTAATCACGGTAACAAAGGAAATTCTGTCGAATTTTTTATATAGAAAAAATTAAGGTAAGCTTGTTTAGTAGTCTTAGACTCACTTAGCGCCGGCCATGTCCCTCGTCGTGCCTTGACAAATTTTCTACTACCTTTTTATCTGGTCTGACTAAACATATAGGAACTTATGTTTAATCAGTGATCCCATGATCCAAAAACAAATCGATGTTCGCTACTGGCCTCTTAGAGATCTCTGAGGACGACGCAGCAGAAGTTTATACCTAGGAAAAAATGCAACACAATAGTCATAGCTTGGATTGTCATCTAATGTGACAACATTCTCCGTGAGTACGAGATTTACATCCACATAAAAGATAGCACATATGATTGAGTACGAGCTAGCAGTACAGACTTTCATTACAGACTACAACAGTAAATAGAAATGCTTGTGAACGAGCTAGTAATCTGTCACAAGTATTTTCCATTTTCAACGGCAAACAGCCAAGAAAAAATGTATTGTTACGTGCCCTTATTCTCAAAAAATCACATGAAAATTCTACAAAAAGTTAAGGGCCAAATATACTCTTGTATTGTGTAAAAAGATTTAAATATACCTTTTATTATACTTTCGGTCTAATATATTCTTGCTGTAATACTATTGGTTCAAATATACTTCGGAAAAATAATACTAGTGGTCTAAATATATCCCTCTTCAATTAAGTTTGTCCAAGATAAAAATATAATCCTACGCGACACTAATATTTGATGAGGTGGATGTCACGTGGCATGCAACCTCAACACCTTTAACCCATTTTACTCCCCCTCTATTCATTGGTTCACTATTAAAAAATTTATTTCCCTCAATCACTATTGCCACCGTAACTGCCACCATGAACAATATTGAAAAATTTTCAGCCCATCAATTCAGACCAAATAAGAGATCTAAAGAGTATGAGACTGAATGATGTCCATAAGCCAATTCTTTGAGCACCTGAGACCTAAAAAATTACTTCAATTAGACACCCCCAATATCACACATGCAAGGAGTACATAAAGAGATAATCTAGTTTCTCGGGAAAAGAAACTTCAATTGAAATTCAAGAAGCTTCGGATTATATTGAATTTAATGCGAGCAATGAGTGAAGAAATGGTTAGTTTACATATCCTTCATTATTGAGGATTGCTATTTATCTTTTTTTCCTGTTTTTTTGCTTTTTTTGCCAATTTATTTTCGTTTATGTTCTCTTTTACAATTTAAAAATGGTTAGTTTTATTAATCTAATCGTTGCAAATCTATATTTATATCTTTATATTATTAAAAGGAGAAGAAAAAAGCATCATACTAAGTCAAGTGGCACAACAACAATTAGCCAAATGGCACTCTTTTAGGATAAAGCTCCAAAAGTTTTGGAGTTTGAAAATATTATTATGGACAAAAAAAAGGTTAAAGTGTTATGAAATAATATAAGAACAAGAACAATAATGTAAGAACAAGAGCAATAGAGAGAATAGAGAGAGAGAAGTATTCTTATTGATACTTAGAGATTGTTAGGGATGGTTTACAATGGTAGAAGACCCCTTTATTTATAGGGAGGTAGTGACTTAGCTACCAAGAATAAAACTCTAGAATCTCTCTAATTATAGACATTCACCTTAAATAGAAGTCTATTTATAACACTCCCCCTTGAATGTCTATTCAACAATGTGCCTCGTTAAAACCTTAAAACCAAAACCCAATGGGAAAAATTAAAGAAAGGAAAAAGAGTACACATGTTTGAATATGCGCCTATTGGTTGCCTCGTTAAAAACCTCGCAAGGAAAACCCAGTGGGACAAAACCTTGTAAGGGAAAAAGAGTGCAACGCGCATTAACTCCCCCTAATAAGAACATCAATTTATATCCTTGAGCATTTGCATTCCAATCTTGTGCATCATCTTCAAAACGATCTTTGGTAGACGTTTGACAAATCAACCATATTGACTTGAATAAATATTCCGTACCTTGAAATCATCATTCTTGATAGATATGAACATCTTCATATAATGTCGTGGAATAACTCTTCAATATCTCCATAGATGCATTCTCAATGCCATCATGCTTATAGTTATAGCAAGATACATATGTACACAAATTGTACTAAGGATTTGGTACTTCAGGACCAAGAATTGCATATGCTTCAAGCAACTTAAATCTTTCAAGTTAAGTCATATAAGCCATATAATAGACTTTAGATGCATATCAAGTTTTCCATGTCATGCTAGACAAATAAGATATTGAAAACTGACTATACATACCTTTGACTTTTATACTTTCAAGCATTTGAACTATAGGTTCAAAACTACATGTCTTTCATATGGAATCAATTCTTCTTGAATTGTATCTCTTCCATTTAGTTACTTTCTTTGGGTCAGCAAATGCGTATAGCATGCTTTGCAATATGTTGCAATTGAATTATCCCTTTTATGAACTTCAGGTTCATATCATGATATTTGGGGATTTACATATACAAATGATAATTCATCCCATGTAACCTCTTCTCAAGTGTTTATCATGTCTCCCCCTCATGTTAGTAAAGCTAACTTGTTTCCTCAACTTTGGGAAATCATCTTTGTGCATTATCATGTCAATATACACAGCACGTTAATAATAAGATGAAATTATTTGGTTCCTGACCCTGAACCACTTGTGAGGGGAGAATATACTCTCGTATACAACTTATATCAAACTGATATATATAACTTTGTTCTCATAAGAAACAGTTTAGCTATTAAGTGGAAGCACTCAATAATTATCTTGCTAAACCAACTTTGATATAAACCAACTTATCAAGATGAACTATCTTGAGTAGAGAATCTGGAAATTATGCTCGAAGTTAGATTACTGAGCAATTTACCTCGCAAGCACCGGCCAGGCTGCGGGTTAATAACAATTGCGCATGTAACCATATCATAGATGCATCATATGTGGTATACATGGCAGGTGAATGGGCCCATATTCACCTTTAATATTTCCAGAACTTATGGGCTTCAACCCGAACTCTTTAGTTGGTCAGTTCATTAATGAGAACAAGTGATACAAGAGAATTCGTAAAGAACTTTCTAGTTCTTTAATATTCACCTATGTGAATTTGCATATCATACTTAAAATGAGATGGCTAACACGAATGCTAACTGAACAAATTATCAATATTGGTAAACTTCAAATTTACACCATGACATGTGCACTTAATAAACTTCAGGTTTATTATGACATGGATTTTTATACCAATAGATATCCACTTTATTGTGGCATTCTTTCGTTTGTGTAGTACAAACTGGAGAACAAAGCGGGTAGCTTTTCATATGCAAATTACCCCGCTACAAGTTGTAGTAATAGGAGATATCAAAGCCTTCCTTTATTTATAGTCTCAATATAATCAATCGCTTTCGCGTGTACTTTGGAAACTGAATAAGTTTCTTTGAGACTTACTACAGCATAATACTCAATTGTGTTTCTCCAACATAGTAATAATTGGCTCTTCTGGAGCTCTCAATTAATTTTGTACTACCACAGATTCATCAACATTCATGTGGTGAATATCTTTCTTAAAGAGAAAGTTATACCATTATGGTCATGTCAAACTTATATGCAAGATATGTTTCTTGCATTATCGTTGTCCTTTAATAGTCATATTTCCAAAATACTTTGGCGTACAATAGGTACGTGACCAACGATCATTCATGCCATATATCATCTCAAACCTCCTTCTAGGGGTGAGTGTGGTATCATCTCAAACCTCCATCTAGGGGTGAGTGTGGTATATTTAATACCAATTTCATCTTCATATTCTTCCAATAATGAATATGTATTCGTGAATCAGATGTTGTCACATTCACTTCGAGGATATGTGATTTTGTTATCCTTTTCAAATCTATAAATGCGTCAGGCATTTGATTTGCTATTCTTTGCAAATGGATAATCTTTTGTGCCTCTTTCTCACAAATAGAGGTGTGTGGATCAAGATGAGATAATGATGCATTTTTCCACAAAATTTCCCGTTTGGTTTCACCAACTTCTCCCCCTAATTTTGGGAAAAGTGTCTCATCAAATCGACAGTCTGCAAATCGTGCAGTAAACAAGTCGCCTGTCAATGTTTCGAGGTAGCGAATGATGGAGGGCGATTCAAACTCAACATATATTCCTAACCTTCTTTGCGGACCCATTTTGGTGCGGGATGGTGGTGCAATAGGCACATATACTGCGCGTCCAAAAATCCTTAAATGGGATATATTGGGTTCATGACCCAAAACCAATTGCAACGGGGAATATTTGTGTCAATTCGTCAGTCAGAGACGAACTAGCATTGCTGTATGCAAAATGGCGTGACCCCAAACCGAAGTGGGCATCCGACGAACTAGTATTGCTGCATGCAAAATGGCGTGAACCCAAACCAAAGTGGGCAGCCGCAAACTAGCATTGCTGCATGCAAAATGGCGTGAACCCAAACCGAAATGGGCAGCCTCGTTTTCATGAAGAATTCAAGATTATTCTCATCTATTGTCTCAATATGATATCCATTTTGAATGATATCTTTAAAACTCAACAAGTTCCTTTTTGACTTGGAGGAGAACATTGCATTCTCTAAAATGGATTCTCAAAACTCAACAAGTTCCTTTTAAACTTGGAGGAGAACATTGATATCATTAAAACTCAACAAGTTCTTCTTAGACTTGGAGGAGAATATTGCATTCTCTAAGATAAATGTCATGCCTTTGGGCAGAGTTACAGTTGCTCTTCCGGAGCCTTCAATCAATTTAATTCCCATGGTTTGATATACAAAAGAAAATATACGAACATGAGAATAAACAACTTCAATTCGTTTGTGTCACATAATATTTTCAAAATCTGCTGCTAACAGTTGACTAACAAAATCAGATATGTTATCCATAATTGATTACTTTGTAGTTTGAAAATTTTCAGCGTTTTTCATAAGACAATCGATTATTAAACACACAATCGATTGTTTGAACATAGACAATCGATTGTTAAACACACACAATCGATTATTTGTTATTTTTGAAAAACTTCAGCACTGTCTTAAGACAATCGATTGTTATTCATAGACAATCGATTGTTGGCTATTTTTGAAAAATTTCAGACCTCTGTTTCAAGACAATCGATTGTTAGACAAAGACAATCGATTGTGGATGATTTTTGAAAATTTCGACCACTGTTTCAAGACAATCGATTGTTAGTCAACGACAATCGATTTGTGGATGATTTTTGAAAATTTCCAGACCTCTGTTTCAAGACAATCGATTGTTAGTCAACGACAATCGATTGTTGATCAATTATTTTTCAACTTTAATGCGAAAATAGTAGATAATCGACTAGTTTTTCAGGCTAGTCGATTACCCCCACTGGAAAGTAAAAGTTTTATTGATATTTGAGCATATTGAAGATATTCTAAAGAACTACTGCTAACATTGCATCATGAACTAACTAATCCGAGCTAATACTAATGACTATTAGTTTATTCATTAACTAATACAAATAAATCAAACAGCTCCATCTTCTTTCATCACCGATCCATCATCGACTAGGTGGTCTATCTTCCCATCGGGTTGCTCAAAGAAGTCTGCCATATTCAAGTTGTCGTCAGAGACAAAATTCGTTATGGGGCGTTTACTCTTTCGAGATGCTTGGTAAAGGTCAACCATACGGCAATCCTTTGACCAGTGCCCGTTTCCACCGCAACGATAATATATAGTTTATAAACTATTTGCTTTTGGATTCTTATCGTATCGTGCTTGTGGCAGAGTGACCAACTTCATGTTGTCATCTCTCTTCTTTAAGCCTTTCCACAAGATGGGTGAATCCTTGATGTTGAGATATTCAATCTTCAAACTTTCATCAAAGTGATGGCGCAAGAAAATCAAGGCCTTCATACAGTTTCGAACCTTCATTAAGGTAATGGCGCAAGAAAATCAAGGCCTTAGCATAGTTTTGGGTGGATGCACTATTTCTGTCTTTAATGGCGTCTCCAAGACCCATAGCATCTAAGTGGATTTCATCATCCAACACCCATGTCATATAGTTCTTGCCCGAAATTTCGAGGGCAACGAACTTTCTTTTCATATGACACAATTACATCAAGAGCGTGTTCATACTTACGGGCTCTATTACAATTATCACATTCACTTCAGGGAATGGATCAAAATCATGTGCTTTACACAAGCTGCTACCACATTCTCTAAAGGGAATGGAGCAAATTCAATTGGACGGAATTCTTTGTCACGTCCACATTCATTGATACCTTCATGGTAATTAGTCTTCTTTCAGACTTATCATATACTGCTTCCACATTCTCTAAAGGGAATGGAGCAAATTCAATGGGACGGAATTCTTTGTCACGTCCACAATCATACATGAATTTAATCATGGCAGGACATAGAGATTTTACCACTTCGTGTGGTTATAATTTCTCACAAACTCCATTAGAGTTATAATCAAACTTTGTATATAAAATTTATAGAATTCCAAGAATTTGAAAAGGAAAAGTAAATTACTTACCTTTAAGGTATACCAAATATATTTTCAATATTTTCTTCCTTTCTTCCTTTCCTTTCTTTCTTTCCTTTTTCCACGTTTTTCTTTCTTTTCTCTTTTTGCCGTTTTTCGTTCCCTTTCTGTTCTTTTCTTTGTTTTCTTTCTTTCTTTTTGTTTCTGCTTCCTTCTTCTTCTTTTTTTCTTTTTCTTTCTTCATTCTTTCTTTGAAGAAAAACCCTACACAAACAAAAGTTAAGACAATCGAAAATTAAATTAGGAAGAGGAAAATATCTTAGATTTCTCGAGAATGGTTCTTGAGACGGTAGAGTCTCGTGCTGATAACGTGTTATGAAATAATATAAAAGACAAGAACAATAACTCAAGAACAAGAGCAAATAGAGAGAGAATAGGGAGAGAGAAGTATTCTTATTGATACTTAGAGATTGTTAGGGATGGTTTACAATGGTAGAAGACCCCTTTATTTATAGGGAGGTAGTGACTTAGCTACCAAGAATAAAACTCTAGAATCTCTCTAATTATAGACATTCACCTTAAATAGAAGTCTATTTATAACATAAAGCAAATAATAACAAAATAGAAAAAAACCTAATTTAATCCTCTAAATCACGAACCCACTTCCCATTCCCCCATTTCGCTTGCACGTCCACACAACCACTTGCATATATGCAACTGAAATATAGGACATTACACAGCAAAAAATAACAGAAATATCATATATTAAACAACTGTCATCTTTATAAACATGTTTACAATAGACCCGGATTTTTACTAATATAGTACTATATATATATATATATATATATATATATATATATATATATATTATTGAGAAAAAAGATGATTTATTCATTATAGTTCAAATAATATTATTGAGAAAAATATAATAAAATTTAAAATAAGAAAAATATTCTCAAGAGTAATAAAATATATATCTTCTATTATATTATAAAAATTTAGCAGACAAAAATATTAAACAAGTAATATGCTAATAATTTCTATTAACAATATAATTACACTAAACATTGGATAATATAATAAACAAAGATATATAACAAAAGTTATTTGTTGGCTACGAGGGTGTTTGGCTAAGTTTATAAGGTGGTCAAAATGGCTTATAATTATTTTTTGGTTTATCTACGTGTTTGGTGAAATTAAAAGTATTTATAAGTTAAGTGCTTATAAGCCAAAAATAAGTCAAAAATCATAAGTTAGGGAGGGGGGTCTCCCCCAACTTATCAAATTTCAGCTTATAAGCACTTTAGGTTTGACCAAAATATTTACAATTCTATCATTAAAATACTTTTTTTTTAAAATAAAATTGTTCGTATACCCAACTCTTCAGTAGCTTATTATTAATTTCAACACTTTTATCCAAATACGTAACTGTTTATTTTTTTAATTAGCTTCAGCACTTTATAATATTTTTCAGCACCTAATACTTATCTGCTACTCTAAATCAGCTAACTCAAACAGGCTCTATATAAGCTTATTTGATTTAATAAGGATTTTATTCATTAAAATTGAAATCATATCTATTCTATTTATATAGAATAGGAGAAGTAAATCATTTGATAATTCCAAATGTGATATCATGAAATTAATAAATTTTAAAAGTTTAAGGCAAAGCTCCAACAAATTATTTTATTCAAAAATTACTTTTAAAAATGATTAAGAAAATGACACACCTGAAATTAGCTACCTAAAATTAATTATACGAACATGGGTGATATAATAAGAATAAATCCATAACAAAAAAAGCTACTACATAAATCCCTTTAATTTAATCGAGAATTTGTTTATTAAAATTCAAATAATATAATTGAGAACAATAGAATAAAATTTAAAACAAAAATTATTTTAAGAGTAATAAAATATATTTTCTATTATATTACATTAACAATGTAGCAGAAAAAATAAAATAAAGTAAGATGGTAATAAATATTTTTATTAACAATGTAATAATACTAAATATTGGTTGGTATAATAAAGAAAAATATATAACAAAAAGTTATTCGATGCTTGTATAAGTCCCTTTAGTTCAATAGAGATTTTATTCATTAGAATTTAGATAATATTATTAAGAGCCACATAATAAAATTTAAAATAAAAAAATATTTCAGCAGTAATAATTATATATCTTCTCTTGTATTACAAAAAAAAAAGCAAGCAGACAAAAATATTAAACAAAATAATATACTAATAAAAATTTCTATTAACAATATAATAATTCTAAATATTGGATAATGTATATAGAACAAAAAATTTATTTACTGATTATATAAGTATCTTTAATTTAGTAGAGATTTTGTTATTGAGTATATCGTAGTTGACAAATAAGATAACAATTGAAACTTTATTAAAGCAATAGGATCTAATAATAGGATCAGACAAGTTCAATCATAATTTAGTTTAATTAATATTTTTTTTAATATTAACCGCGCATCACGACTACTAGTAATTAATAAAGAAACGGCAGCTTGCCAAATAATTAATGAAACGTTACAACACATTATGTAACTGATGACTATTAATCAAGTTTCTCAAGTACATTTGTGGACACCAGTGGCGAAGCTGTGAACGAATGGGTTAGGCAAAAAGGGGAGGCGGGGATCTTTTCCCGTCACGCTCTAGGCGGTAGAGATACATTGCAAATGATTATGTGTGTTGTAGAATATTTTTTGATTAGGTGTAGCTAATTAAAGAACATGATCGATTATTTGAAGAAGGAGAAACCACAAGTTCTAAAATTACGAGTAAGCCACTTCCTTTTACACCACTATTCAACCTATTCCTTGACAAATGACAAGCATATCTAAGTTCTAACACGCCCTATCCAGTAAACATGTCAAACCTTGGAGCTTTAAATTAGAGAGCCGTTTGAAAAAATTGAGTTTCAAGATTCATCTACAGATGCTTATTGACTTTAATATTGAAGTATTAGTAGATTCTTGATCCTTTTTTATGGGACATACATATTCTTAGTCCTGTGAAGAATAACAAAATACCGATTCATTAAATTTATAGAAAAAGGGTGATTCACATTTTGAAATAGTTAGATTTACACAATAAAAGAAACAAGATGATTTCAGGATTTTATAGAAAATTAAGAAAAGATATTAGGATGATTTGTTGATTGAATGGTATTGATAGGAGGTAAGAGAGGAAGAAAAAAATTAAAAAAGGAAAAAAAATACAAAGGAAGCTTTTGCACAAAGAAAGAAAGAGAAAGGAAAGAAAAATAAGGAGAAAACAAAGAAGAAAAAGAAAGACAAGGACAAACAAAAAGAAAATAAATGAAGAAGAAGAGAAAGAAATGTTAGAAATAAGACAGAACATGCTAATTTTTTTTTTTTTTTAGTAAATAAAGACGTTTATTTAGAACATAAAATTTAGTAGTAATGTCTATCTTATCTTTATCAAAAACTGAAATAATAAATACTGATGGATAATAGTACAATATGAAGTTAGCAAAAGAGTCCAAGCTGTATTCATTTTTGGCTAAGGTATTCGCTACTCCATTAACTTATCTGAATGCATGCTTCAAGGGTGGCGTGCCCGCCTCAGATAATAGGAACATGCAATCATCAATAATATTTTGATAAAGGCAATTATCATTGTTTATCAAATTGAGTTCCTGGCAGTCCATTTCAATGACTAACAGGGTTAGTCTCATTTGGATGACTAGTTTTAGACCTTATAATGGGGACATGGCTTCCATTTGGATATTCGTAGCGTAGGCAAATCCCATGTTGAATCCTAGTATCCAATTGCTATTTCTAAAAATCTCTCATATACCCACACTACCTGGATTATCAGGGCACGATTCGTCTATATTTAATTTAAAGGTTCTCGTGTCAGGCGGATTCCATTTAATAAGAATGGTTCTTTTTGGTATCCGGATAGGGCTCCAATTGCTTAGAAAAAGAAATTCTTGGGTACCATTAATTACTTTGGTAATGTTGGGATATGGGCTGCTTTTATGGAAGATCTTTTCGTTTCTGGTGGTCCATAAGTACCAGAGAAGGAAAGGTATGAAGACAAGCCAAGTGATGTATTGGTTATAGCGCTTGTTAGAGTTTAGTTGGTGCTTTAGCCACTAAAAAGTAGAGAATTCATTATTCGAAGGGGGTAGCTGTGTTTTATGTACCATTTCCTCTAGATTTCCTTTGAGTGGGAACAATAGAAGAGCATGTGTTTTATGTCTTCCTTTTCTGTTCCACATGTGGTGCAAATATCGGATATGTTCTACCTTTACAAGGTAGGAATAAGATTTGCGTACACACAACCTTCCGTAGATCTCATTTAGAGTCTGTTTGGATTAGCTGATTGTAAATAGTTGATAAGCTTGAAGTGCTTAAACTGATTTTTAAAATAAGCATTTACGTGTTCGGATAGAAGTGTTGAAATTGATAATAAGCAGTCAATGTATTTAATTAAAAAGTGTTTATAAGCTATTCTTTTGTTAAAATAATTAAAAACCTTGAATTTCTTTTAAAAGATTCTATATTAAAATTTTCTTTGTGAAGAAAAGAATTCACAACAAATAGGGAACGAAGAGAAAGTCTAGAAATTTATTTTGGGTAAAGTATTTTGTGAATTAGAAAATATTATTAAGGATAAATTAGTAAAAGTAATGGTCAAACTAAAAGTACTTATAAGCTGAAAAGTCATAAGTTGGGGTGACTAACTTATAGATTATGGCTGATTTTAACTTATAAGCATATGGCTTATAAGCACTTTGGATGTTTACCAAAGCGTAAAAAAAAAAGTTCTTATAAGCAAGATTGACGGGCTTATAAGCTTAGCAAAATATTTTCTTATAAAATTATATCGAATTTGTTATTATTACTAGTGTCAATTATTGATCTATTGAACTTTTGACCTTATTTGTTCTTCCTCAAGACACTTACGACCTTTAATCTCCTTTTCTAACAGTTTCTCCTCCAGCACTAGCGGTTCTCTTTTAAAAAAAAATTCGGTGGAACTTTATGTGTTACATTCATTCTTCTCAATGGCTTATAATTTTGCCACCTCTTCCCGTGTCAAAACAAATGAATGATCATAAGTCAATTCGTCAAAGCCAAGATGGGTGAGGGCGTGAGGCTTCGATTTTCATGAACCGAAATTCTAGGTGCTTCACTTGAACCTTTCCTTCTCTTTCTCAATGTGAATTGAATAATGCTTAACCTTCTTTCTTTTTGTGTTTTTTAATCGTTTAGTGTGTGTACTATGGGCAGATCCACATTATATATTATTGGTGTTTGAGCACTCATTACTTATGAAATCAATCACTATTATTGTTAAATACAAAATTTATATAGATATTTTAACTGAGCACCCAATCTTACTAGCCATTTTAAGATGAAAAATAGTTAAACATCCCTGATTTAAAAATCTTGAGTTCGTCGCAGTTAAAGAATAATAGTTAAAAGTATAAATATTGTGAACGAGCTCATAATCTAACCGTTTTTCATGTGCTCATGCAAGATTGAGCATATTGAGACCCATCAATAATAATAACTTAATTTTATTGGACTGTATTAAGTGTATTGAGATCCATCAATATCAGAAGCTTAATTTTATTGGACTACTTTTTGAAAATTATGTTTGAGTTTAAGTATTTAATATTCGACATATTTAAAAGACGAGAAAAAGGACTAGTTTTATCTATATAGGTCATTAGAAAAGGAATTGACTATTTCCAGAATATAATTAAATCGAAATGGTCAAAAATTATAAAATATAAAATTATGTTTAAAATTAAGTAATACTTTGAAATCGAGTATATTTATATATAATGAATAATGTATATCTAACGTGTGATATTAAAACACACAACTTAGATCTTGTATGACCGCAGAAAGAGCTGTAAATTCACTAATATATAAAATGACTAAACTTTAAAATACAATCTCCATTATTTATAGCAGCGATAATAGTGGTAGAGGAAAATAAATTTTAGTTATAGAAAAAAAAATAAGGAGTAAGATTCAATCCCACGTGACATTCACCTCATTAAATATAAATGTCACGCATGATTGGATATCCATCTTAAATAAATTTAATAAAAGAGGGGTATATTTGACCAATAATACAACATTAGTGATATATTTAGACCAAAAGTATAACAAGGATATTTTTAAACCTTTTCTCATAGTACATAAATATATTTGGCCAAGGGCGCAAGAGGATTTATCCGAATTTTTTTCATCAAAAAATTATACTGTATATATAAGATAACATTAAATTTTTACTTTTATATATTAAGTTTTTGCACATTTTAAAAGTATAATTTAATGATAAAGGAGGCTTAAAACCTTGCTGAGGTCATAAGTTTAATTTTCACTAGCTATAACACTTTTTTGAATCCCATTTATGAAGATCCTACTTTCACCACTAATTTGGTCCTTTGCCATTAGAAATATGGTGAAGCCAACATATGACATTTCTCATCCCTATTGTGGACGAACGTCAATGACAATACACATAAATATTGGCAGGATACATAAAATAATATCTAAATTTATACTTAAATTTTCGTTACATACTTATTGACCATAAAAATATTTTTAAATACTTAATCTTTTAAAAATATATCTAGTAACATATTTTCGCTTATATGGCAGCGTGTCTTTTACACAAAATTTTGCATTTGAAGCCTCATAAAAACGTCACTTATCCAACTTTTTTCCTTTTTTTATTTTTTATTCATTTTCTTCATTTTTTTTCTTCCTCCATTAATTCTCACAAAATCTCTTTCTATTTTTTTTAATTGCTTTTCAACCTTTTATTTTAATTTTCAATATTGACTTGAAAAATGCAATTTCAATTAGATTCAGTAATTTTTAATTCAAAATGTACAATTATTAGCCCGAAAAACTAAAAGAATAATACTAAAATTATTTATGTAAAGTTATTTTTTTTACTAGAATTAATATTTGAATACTAAATATGAGTTGGTACTCATTTAAAATGAATTGAGAGTTTAACTCATTTAAAAATAAATTAAAAGTTAGACCGAAACTTGTCGAAGAATACCAAAAAAAATTTAAATTTAAGTATTAAATCATTTTTACCTGAGATTAAAATAAAGGTAAGCAAAGCCATGGTGGTTCGTCTTGAAAAGAAAATAAATTCCTTTTCTTATTCTTTTTCTTTTGCTTAGTTCCTCTTCTTTTTATTTTTTTGAACTTTGCTGGAAGCTTTTTTTAATTTTTTAACTAAATGACACCTATTTAAAAGAAGTAATCAAATATCTAAGTGATATGTAATACACACACTTCTTAAAGATTAGATATTAATAAATGTATAACAAAAATTTGAAGAACAAGTTCATAAATATTCAACATGATCTGTTCGTACCCAATATCAAACGCAATACTATATCCGGACGACAATTAACTCGAAAAGAACATCACTAGTTCAGTGCTGCTACTATATCGCATAAGGTAGTGTGCTTCTTTGATCTTAGCATTATCCAGCGTCTCAAAAACTCGACCAAGTTACTTGCCATTTAAGTTCATAGACGGCAGATTAAACATTTCTTAGTTAGTTAATTTTACACTGGAAAATACAAAAGTAGACTCTATATATATACATATAACTGATCCTCTACTAGCTCTCATGGGAAAGGGGCTCTCTTGTTCATCTCCACATCCTCTACATCGACCACAAAACACTTGCCATGCTGTTTCCAATAATCTGCCTGAGGATTAAGCCACTCGGGTTCCGCTATCTCCAGCCTCGACTTCTTCATGGCATCAGTCGACATATTGTACTTGTCATCTCTTTTCTGGATTAGTTCTGCCTTAATCATCCCCAAATTCACCGCCTGTGGAGACATCATCAGTGCTGGTGCCCCAATTGGTAGCTTATCACCTTTTCCATATAGAGCAAATATATTTGGAATCAGAAATATAATTTGACTTCTTGGACAGTTGAAATTAGAAAGAAAAAAAAACCAATGACAAAAAGGTACTATAGACGTGTCTAATTACCTCTATCTGTTTGCCATGTGCACCAGAATTTGCCGTACGTCTTGGCAATATTTTCAAGTTCACGCTTTACCACCATTTCTGGAGCTCTAGGATTCACCCAGAGTCCTGATTTTATCTGCACAATCCGATTTTCACAAAGATCAAAGACCTTTTTTTCTCTTAAGGTCAAAGAGATTCACATCATAAATTGGAATAGAGCCAGTAGAACACTAAAAAGAACAAACCTCATAAGCATGAGAATGCCAAAGTTTTTGCTCTTCTTCAGGCAAGGTTTCAAAGATACGATCAGATACTATATACTCCAGCCCTTCAAAAAAAAATCATTAATAAATAGAAAATGGAAATTCAACAACCATGGCAGATACATAAAATCAAGAGCACCGGGCTAGTGTGAAAAAATACCGATTAGGCGGGCGGTGGAATGATCAGAGTCGTAAACAGCACACTGGAGAAAATCTTGATTGAGCCGGGTAACATAATGGTGAGTTTCAATTTGGCGATTCATGTCATGGTTGTAAAGTGCAAAAGTGCAAACATGCTGGTTCATTTGTTTGATTGGAGTCAAAGACTGCAGCATCTGAGCACCTTTATCTAGCATGTGTTGCTCCGTTGACATAGGCTTTCCCGGCGGTATCTGCTCCCCTTGACCATGGGTCCCTGTCGTTGCAGCCATAGATGAAAACAATTATAACTAAGCAGTAGGAAAGAACTTCAAACCACAGTTTCTCTGATAAGGTGATGTTCAGTGGGAAGATTATGATGTTCTATTTTCAGGGGATTTTGAAGAGGACGTTGAGGCTTTGTTGGTTTCCACGTAGGCATGCAATAGGGCATGAGGTGGCAAGTGGTTGCCACGTATTAGCTCGATAGTCAAGGTGCAGATCAGAATTTGAGGACACGTTTTTAGTATTTGGAGTTCAAACAAATGGCTTTATCATGAGCTAGAACTTGGATAGAGTTCAACATACAAATATAGAATCCAAAACAAAAGGATAAAGATTAGGATAATTGTTATTCAAACATAAAAAAAGAATATGATAATTCCAAATAATAAAATTATTCTCTTGCACCCAATATGTCGTTTATCTGTAATGTATTGAGATTGCTGTGTTGCTACACTCTCTGAAAATATTGATGGATACTGCATCGAATCCTTTAAAACTATGCGTCAAATTGTTTAAAAGTAATACGTTTTCGCGGGATCTGACAGGAGTGCAAAATTAATATGTTTTCGAAGGAACGAATATTATTTTGGGAATGAAATGCAGCAATATTATTTTGGAAATGGAATGCAACGTAGCTCAGAAGTCTGGTATTAATGGTTTATCAATTGTCCCTCGGGAATTGTAGAGATATATTGAGTCCGTTTGGATTAGCTGATTTAGAGTAGCTGAAAAATATTTTTTAAGTGTTAAAATTAATTTAAAAAATAAGCAATTACGTATTTAGATAAAAATATTAAAATTAATAATAAGCAGTTGAAGAATTGGATATAAGAAGAATTTATTTTAAAAAGAATAAAAATTGATAAATTTGGGGAGACCTACTTTTGACTTTTAATTTATTTTTAGCTTATAAGCACTTTTAATTTATCAAACACATAAATAAATCAAAAAGTACTTATAAGCCACTTTAACTAGCTTATAAGCTTAGCCAAACACCCTCGTAGTATTGTTTAAAAGGTTAATACGCATTGCCCTAATGGATTCCTCACATTTTACTCTAAATGTCAAGTTAAATTCATCAGAAGGTGCTTCTCGGAAACATGTTTTGCAAACTACCTTTAATTTCAAACAAAGGAACAATTACAATATAGCACGTATGAAACATTAGATGAAATTCTATATAGTACTTCCTCATAAATCTTCGTAGCAATATTTATTGAGTAATCAGATTACAATGAAGCAAAGAACTAACAGTGAACGAAAGAGTTATGCTACGACTGAAAGAGAGGTTAATTACATTATTAAACACATGAAAGCATAGAATGTAACAGTAATCCATACACAGGCTACTTAATTATATATCTCATGGAAAAGGTGCACTCTTTTTCATATCAGTAAGCTCGACATCAATGGCAAAACCCTTGCCAGTTTGCATCCAATAGTTAGCATAGGGATTCAGGGTCTCTGGCCCAGCAATATCCATTCTTGTCTTTCCCAGTTCCTCTGAAGAAATATCATATTTTTCGTCTCTTTTCTTCACTAGCTCTGGTGCCACCATACCTAGGTTCACACCTTGTGGAGACATCATCAACGCAGGTGCTCCAAGTGGAAGCCTATCACCTGAACGACCACAAATGACATTTTCTATGTCATGCAACAACTCAACAACAACAACTACTACCAAGTATAATCCTACAAAGTGGGATCTGTGGAAGGTAATATATAGACGAGCCTTACCCCTACCCGAAAGGGCAGAGAGGTTGTTTCCAATCGACCATCGGCTCAGTGATGTCATGCAACAACTCGAGATCAATTATACTATTAGTTTAATATTGGTTGTTACAATACCTCTTGTTGTGCCAAATAATGTTCGTTTTTCGTCACACTATAGGTAGAAAACACACGGTAAAATAGTTGTCCTCTACCGTTTGTCAAATCAACAATAAGACCGTAATTAACTATTTCAAGGAATACGAGTAATAACAAAACCCTTTATGTTACCATACAAACACTTTCACTGTTCTGAAATCTCAAATTCGAATGCACTATACGCTTTTATAAGTTTTTTATAGTATTAGTATAACACGTGATATTAGGTTAATTTATACCATATTTGTCAAATTTGTAATTAATTTTTATCATATAAATTTACCTGTAATTACCTTATACAACTGATATTGTAAGACAGAAACGGCACAAGTCTCACCACTTTAGATGAATAATGGTTTCTAGTTGCGTTAACTTATACCATTTCAAAAGAAACAAAAGACATCTCTATGGTTTGTCATAAGAAAAGGAAAAAAATTAAAGGGTCAGGACTTGCCTCTATCGACTTGCCAGGTGCACCAAAACTTGCCATAAGTTCGAGCAAGATTCTCAAGTTCGGGCTTTTGCACCATTTCTGGAACTCTTGGGTTCACCCAAAGGCCTGATATAATCTGCACATTCACAGTAATATTCTCGCCTGTAAGTAGGCATTTTACCCCAAATGTATTTATTCAATTTCATAGTTTTTGAATAATTTAGAATGTCATTTAATCAAGAAAAGAGTTTATGGTAAAGAAGAAATGGAAAGCAACCTCGTACTCATGAGTGTGCCAGAGCATCTGTTCCTCTGCTGGAAGAGTTTCAAAAATTCGATCTGATATTATATATTCTATGCCTGCACCAAACCCAAAATTAAATAGAACAAAATTTAGAATCCAACAATGAAAGCTCTAATTACATAACCATTTTAATCTCAAATCACTACTATCGATACTCGTTTCAACACAAAAATCCAAGTATATATTTAACTCAATGTTTTTCTAAATGTGAAAAGAATGGTCAGAGAATTGAATTACCAATAAGGCGTCCTTTAGAATCATCAGAATCATAAACAGCACACTGAAGAAAATCCTGATTAACTCGACTCACATAGTGGTGAGTCTCAATCTGGCGAGATATATCATGGCTGTACATAGCGAAGGTGCAGACATGCTGACTCATCTGCTTGATGGGTTTCAAAGACTGCATTACTTGAGCCCCTTTGTCTATAATATGCTGCCCTATTGTCATTGATTTTCCTGGCGGCACAGAGCCATCACCTGGCGGCATTGGACCCGGTGCTTGATCGCTAGAAGCCATTGTACGTTATGCAGAAATTGAGAGGTTTTTTCTAATGAGCACTCAATTCTTGATATCTCAAATGGCTGATCTTGTAGCCTTTGTTTTGAGAGTAAGGAGAAACAGATGGTGAGATTATGGGGGGGGGGAAAGAAGGACGTGGATGCTTGATGAGATCCCACGTAGCATTAGGAAGTCCCTTTTTTACTACTCCTATTAGTTAAGCATGTATTTATTAGGTTATGGTGTTATATGCATTAGATCTAGGTCGAGTATTAATTTTACAATCTAATTCTATAGTATACACTGTACACGTAAAATAATTTTTATACTCTTAACATTTAAAATTAATTTTTTTGTTATGAAATCTCCTATTTAAGGTGAATGTCTATAATTAGAGAGATTCTAGAGTTCTATTCTTGGTAGATAAATTATCCCCCTCCCTATAAATAAAAGGGTCTTCTACCATTGTAAACCACTCCTAACATTCTCTAATTATCAATAAGAAGAACTCTCTCTACTCTTCTCTCTATTGCTCTTGTTCTTGCATTATTGTTCTTGTCTTTTATATTATTTCATAACACGTTATCAGCACGAGTCTCTAACCAATTGAAATTTTCGATTGTCTTAACTTTTGTTTGTGTGGGGTTTTGCTTCAAAGAAAGAATGAAGAAAGAAAGAAAAAAAAAAGGAGGAACGAAACAGAAAGCAAAAGAAGGAAAAGAAAAAAAAAAGGGAGGAACGAAACAGAAAGCAAAAGAAAGCAAAAGAGAAAAGGAAGAAAACATTGAAAATATAATTGGTATACCTTAAAGGTAAGTAATTTACTTTTCCCTTTCAAATTCTTGGAATTCTATAATTTGATTTTATATACAAAGCATAGACAACAAAGTTTGATTATAACTCTAATGGAGTTTGTAAGAAATTATAACCACATGAAGTGGTAAAATCTCTATGTCCTGCCATGATTAAATTCATGTATGAGTGTGGGCAAATAATTGAAAATCCGTCCCATTGAATTTGCTCCATTCCCTTTAGAGAATGTGGAAGCAGTATATGATAAGTCTGAAAGAAGACTAAAATATTACCATGAAGGTATCAATGAATGTGGACGTGGCAAAGAATTCCGTCCAATTGAATTTGCTCCATTCCCTTTAGAGAATGTGGTAGCAGTATGTGATAAGTCTGAAAGAAGACTAATTACCGTAAAGGTATCAATGGATGTGGACATGGCAATAGACGAAGTTATAATCGTCATTATTGTGGTAATGAGAACAATAAGGATTCTCAAAATAATCTTTCACTTTATGAAAGTAATATTTGACATGAGATTGTGTCCATTCCCTGAAGTGAATGTGATAATTGTAATAGAACCCGTAAGTATGAACACGCTCTTGATGTAATTTTGGTTTATGTCTGACATTATGAAAAGAAAGTTCGTTGCCCTTGAAATTTCGGGCAAGAACTATATGATATGGGTGATGGATACTTAAATCCATTTTGGATGCTATTGGTCTTGGAGACGCCATTAAAGACAGAAATAATGCATCCACCCAAAACTATGCTAAGGCCTTGATTTTCTTGCGCCATCACCTTGATGAAGGTTTGAAACTATGCTAAGGCCTTGATTTTCTTGCGCCATCACCTTGATGAAGGTTTGAAAATTGAATATATCACAGTCAAAGATCCACCCATCTTGTGGAATGGCTTAAAGAAGAGATATGACAACCTGAAGTTGGTCACTCTGCCACAAGCACGATACGATAAGAAACCAAAAGCAAATAGTTTATAAACTATATATTATCGTTGCGGTGGAAACGGGCACTGGTCAAAGGCTTGCCGTATACCATGACATTTGGTTGACCTTTATCAAGCATCTCGAAAGAGTAAACGCCCTGAAACGAATTTTGTCTCTGACGACAACTTTGACATCACCCACTTGGATGTGGCAGACTTCTTTGAGCAACCCGAGGGGTAGATAGACCACCTAATCGGTGATGGATCCGTGATGAAAGAAGATGGAGCTATTTGATTTTATTTTACTTGTTTGTATTAGTGAATGAATAAACTAATAGCCATCAGTATTAGCTCGTATTAGTTAGTTCATGACATAATGTTAGTATTAGTTCTTTAGAATGTATCAATATGCTCAAATATCAATAATATTTTTACTTTCCAGTAGGGGTAATCGACTAACCTGAAAAACTAGTCGGTTATCTCATATTTCGCATAAAAACTGCAAAACAATCGATTGTCAATGATCAACAATCGATTGTCTTTAAAACAGTGTGATCTGGAATTTTTCAAAAACAATCAACAATCGATTGTCTATGTTTGACAATCGATTGTCTTTAAAACAGTGTAATCTGGAAATTTTCAAAAATCATCCACAATCGAGTGTCTATGTCTAACAATCGATTGTCGTTAGACAGTGTAATCTGGAATTTTTCAAAAATCATCCACAATCGATTGTCTATGTCTAACAATCGATTATCGTTAGATAGTGTGATCCGGAATTTTTCAAAATTAATCAACAATCGATTGTCAATGCTAAACAATCGATTGTGTTAAAACAGTGTGCTCTGGAATTTTTCAAAACAGCCAACAATCGATTGTCTATGTTTAACAATCGATTGTCTTAAAACAGTGTGATCTGGAAATTTTTCAAAAATTGTCAACAATCGATTGTCTATGTTTAACAATCGATTGTCAATACTCAACAATCGATTGTGTGTGTTTAACAATCGATTGTTTTATGAAAATGCTTAAAACTGAAAATTTTCAAGCTGCATAGTAATCGATTATGGATAACATATCTGATTTTGTTAGTCAACTGTTAGCAGCAAATTTTGAAAATATTATGTGACACAAACGGATTGAAGTTGTTTATTCTCATGTTCGTATATTTTCTTTTATATGTCAAACCATGGGAAGTAAATTGATTGAAGGCTCCGGAAGAGCAACTGTAACTCTGCCCAAAGGCACGACGTTTATCTTAGAGAATGCAATATTCTCCTCCAAGTCTAAGAAGAACTTGTTGAGTTTTAAAGATATCATTCAAAATGGATATCGTATTGAGACAATAGATGAGAATAATCTTGAATTCCTCATGAAAACGAGGCTGCCCATTTCGGTTTGGGTTCACGCCATTTTGCATGCAGCAATGCTAGTTCGTCGGCTGCCCACTTTGGTTTGGGTTCACGCCATTTTGCATGCAGCAATACTAGTTCGTCGGCTGCCCACTTCGGTTTGGGGTCACGCCATTTTGCATACAGCAATGCTAGTTCGTCTCTGACTGACGAATTGACACAAATATTCCCCGTTGCAATTGGTTTTGGGTCATGAACCCAATATATCCCATTTAAGAATCTTTGGATGCGCAGTATATGTGCCTATAGCACCGCCATCCCGCACCAAAATGGGTCTGCAAAGAAGGTTAGGAATATATGTTGAGGTTGAATCGCCCTCCATTATTCGCTACCTCGAAACATTGACAGGAGATTTGTTCACTGCACGATTTGCAGACTGTCAATTTGATGAGACACTTTTCCCAAAATTAGGGGGAGAAGTTGGTGAAACCAAACGGGAAATTTTGTTGAAAAATGCTTCATTATCTCATCTTGATCCACATACCTCTATTTGTGAAAGAGGCACAAAAGATTATCCATTTGCAAAGAATAGCAAATCAAATGCCTGACGCATTTATAGATTTGAAAAGGATAACAAAATCACATATCCCCGAAGTGAATGTGACAACATCTGATTCACGAATACATATTCATTATTGGAAGAATATGAACATGAAATTGGTATTAAATATACCACACTCACCCCTAGAAGGAGGTTTGAGATGATACCACACTCACCCCTAGAAGGAGATTTGAGATGATATATGGCATGAATGATCGTTGGTCACGTACCTATTGTACGCCAAAGTATTTTGGAAATATGACTATTAAAGGACAACGATAATGCAAGAAACATATCTTGCATATAAGTTTGACATGACCATAATGGTATAACTTTCTCTTTAAGAAAGATATTCACCACATGGATGTTGATGAATCTGTGGTAGTACAAAATTAATTGAGAGCTCTAGAAGAGCCAATTATTACTATGTTGGAGAAACACAATTGAGTATTGTGCTGTAGTAAGTCTCAAAGAAACTTATTCAGTTTCCAAAGTACACGCGAAAGCGATTGATTATATTGAGACTATAAATAAAGGAAGGCTTTGATATCTCCTATTACTACAACTTGTAGCGGGATAATTTGCATATGAAAAGCTACCCGCTTTGTTCTCCAGTTTGTACTACACAAAAGAAAGAATGCCACAATAAAGTGGATATCTATTGGTATAAAAACCCATGTCATAATAAACCTGAAGTTTATTGATAAGTGCACATGTCATGGTGTAAATTTGAAGTTTACCAATATTGATAATTTATTCAGTTGGCATTCGTGTTAGCCATCTCATTTTAAGTATGATGTGCAAATTCACACAGGTGAATATCAAAGAACTAGAAAGTTCTTTACGAATTCTCTTGTATCACTTGTTCTCATTAATGAACTGACCAACTAAAGAGTTCGGGTTGAAGCCCATAAATTCTGGAAATATCAAAGGTGAATATGGGCCCATTCACCTGCCATGTATACCACATATGATGCATCTATGATATGGTTACATGGGCAATTGTTTTTGACCCGCAGCCTGGCCGGTGCTTGCGAGGTAAATTGCTCAGTAATCTAACTTCGAGCATAATTTCCAGATTTTCTACTCAAGATAGTTCATCTTGATAAGTTGGTTTATATCAAAGTAAGTTTAGCAAGATAATTATTGAGTGCTTCCACTTAATAGCTAAACTGTTTCTTGTGAGAACAAAGTTATATATATCAGTTTGATATAAGTTGTATACGAGAGTATATTCTCCCCTCACAAGTGGTTCAGGGTCATGAACCAAATAATTTCATCTTATTATTAATGTGCTGTGTATATTGAAATGATAATGCACAAAGATGATTTCCCAAAGATGAGGAAACAAGTTAGCTTTTCTAACATGAGGAGGAGACATGATAAACACTTGAGAAAAGGTTACATGGGATGAATTATCATTTGTATATGTATATCCCCGAATATCATGATATGAACCTGAAGTTCATAAAAGGGATAATTCAATTGCAACATATTGCAAAGCATGCTATACACATTTGCTGACCCAAAGAAAGTAACTAAATGGAAGAGATACAATTCAAGAAGAATTGATTCCATATGAAAGACATGTAGTTTTGAACCTATAGTTCAAATGCTTGAAAGTATAAAGTCAAAGGTATGTATAATCAGTTTTCGATATCTTATTTGTCTAGCATGACATGGAAAACTTGATATGCATCTAAAGTCTATTATATGGCTTATATGACTTAACTTGAAAGATTTAAGTTGCTTGAAGCATATGCAATTCGTGGTCCTGAAGTACCACATCCTAAGTACAATTTGTGTACATATGTATCTTGCTATAACTATAAGCATGATGGCATTGAGAATGCATCTATGGAGATATTGAAGAGTTATTCCACGACATTATATGAAGATGTTCATATCTATCAAGAATGATGATTTCAAGGTACGGAATATTTATTCAAGTCAATATGGTTGATTTGTCAAACGTCTACCAAAGATCGTTTTGAAGATGATGCACAAGATTGGAATGCAAATGCTCAAGGATATAAATTGATGTACTCATTAGGGGGAGTTAATGCGCGTTGCACTCTTTTTCCTTTACAAGGTTTTGTCCCACTGGGTTTTCCTTGCAAGGTTTTTAACGAGGCAACCAATAGGCGCATATTCAAACATGTGTACTCTTTTTCCTTTCTTTAATTTTTCCCATTGGGTTTTGGTTTTAAGGTTTTTAACGAGGCACATTGTTGAATAGACATTCAAGGGGGAGTGTTATGAAATCTCCTATTTAAGGTGAATGTCTATAATTAGAGAGATTCTAGAGTTCTATTCTTGGTAGATAAATCATCCCCCTCCCTATAAATAAAGGGGTCTTCTACCATTGTAAACAACTCCTAACATTCTCTAAGTATCAATAAGAAGAACTCTCTCTACTCTTCTCTCTATTGCTCTTGTTCTTGCATTATTGTTCTTGTCTTTTATATTATTTCATAACATTCTTCAATTTATAAACATAGTGAAACTATTTTTAGATTTAATCATACTTGATGATGCATCAAACTTAATATAGAGTATAATTCCATTCCTGTTATTTAGTTTCTTGAACCTTTTTGTTTCATTTAATTTTATTTTGGATTTCTGTCACATATTTTTGGTATTATTTCTTGAATTTCTTTATTTTATTTTTGGTGTCTTTTACTCTCTGTTCGTAGAAAAAGGTGAAAGAAATGAGCTTAAATATGTGGCTATGTGTAAGCTTTTTGCCAATAAATCCTTGTCATATAATTATATAAAATAATTATTCTGTTATAAACTAAAGCAAAAGACAAGAACAATAGAACAAGAACAATAGCAATAGAGAGAAGAGTAGAGAGAGTTCTTCTTATTGAGTTGAGAGGGGTCTCAAGGGATGATTTACAATGGTAGGGGGCACCTCTATTTATAGGGGAGAGGAAGATTTAGCTACCACTAATAGAACTCTAAAATCTCTCTAATTAGATACATTAAAGACATTCATCTTAAATAGAAGTGTAAGAATCTTCTATTTCATAACACTCCCCCTTGAATGTCTATTCAATGATGTGCCTCATAAAACCTTAAAACCAAAACCCAATGGGAAAAATTAAAGTAAGGAAAAAGAGTACACATGTTTGAATATGCGCCTATTGGTTGCCTCGTTAAAAACCTTGCAAGGAAAACCCAGTGGGACAAAACCTTGTAAGGGAAAAAGAGTGCAACGCGCATTGACTCCCCCTAATGAGTACATTGATTTATATCCTTGAGCATTTGCATTCCAATCTTGTGCATCATCTTCAAAACGATCTTTGGTAGATGCTTGATGAATAAATCAACCATATTGACTTGAATAAATATTCCGCACCTTGAAATCATCATTCTTGATAGATATAAACATCTTCATATAATGTCGTGGAATAACACTTCAATATCTCCATAGATGCATTCTCAATGCCATCATGCTTATAGTTATGGCAAGATACATATGTACACAAATTGTACTTAGGATGTGGTACTTCAGGACCAAGAATTGCATATGCTTCAAGCAACTTAAATCTTTCAAGTTAAGTCATATAAGCCATATAATAGACTTTAGATGCATATCAAGTTTTCCATGTCATGCTAGACAAATAAGATATCGAAAACTGATTATACATACCTTTGATTATACAAATTACCCCGCTACAAGTTGTAGTAATAGGAGAATCAAAGCCTTCCTTTATTTATAGTCTCAATATCATCAATCGCCTTCGCGTGTACTTTTGGAAACTGAATAAGTTTCTTTGAGACTTACTACAGCACAATAGTAAATTGTGTTTCTCCAACATAGTAATAATTGGCTCTTCGAGAGCTCTCAATTAATTTTGTACTACCACAGACTGAGGTTCGAGATCCTCACATTCTTGCATTCCGTATTTTCAAGAGTCTCAGGCTCAATAGATTCTTCGTGAATCTCGGAATTAATCAAATCATGAGCGTCCTCATGTGATTCTTTCATAGTGTCATTTAGATCGTTCTTTTTCCTCTTTCTAGGATTTCGATCTTTGGAACCTAATGGTCTGCCACGCTTCTGGCGTGCATTTGACTCATTGGATATGACACTAGATATTTGTCCAATAGGAACTTCAATACGGATCGGAACATTTTCCCGCGTGAATGTGTGATTTCGTTATCCTCTTCAAGTCCGTAAATGCGTCAGGCATTTGATTTGCTATTCTTTGCAAATGGATAATCTTTTGTACCTCTTTCTTTCAAATAGAGGTATGTGGATCAAGATGAGATAATGATGCATTTTTCCACAAAATTTCCCGTTTGGTTTCACCAACTTCTCCCCCTAATTTTGGGAAAAGTGTCTCATCAAATTGACAGTCTGCAAATAGTGCAGTGAACAAATCTCCTGTCAATGTTTCGAGGTAGCGAATAATGGAGGACGCGTCAAACTCAACATATATTCCTAACCTCCTTTGCAAACCCATTTTGGTGCGGGATGGCAGTGCTACAGGCACATATACTGCGCATCCAAAGCTTCTTAAATGGGATATATTGGGTTCATGACCCAAAACCAATTGCAATGGGGAATATTTGTGTCAATTCGTCAGTCAGAGACGAACTAGCATTGCTGCATGCAACATGGCGTGACCCCAAACCGAAGTGGGCAGCCGACGAACTAGCATTGCTTCATGCAAAATGGCATGACCCCAAACCGAAGTGGGCAGCCGACAAACTAGTATTGTTGCATGCAAAATGGCGTGAACCCAAACCGAAATGGGCAGCCTCGTTTTCATGAAGAATTCAAGATTATTCTCATCTATTGTCTCAATATGATATCCATTTTGAATGATATCTTTAAAACTCAACAAGTTCCTTTTAGACTCGGAGGAGAACACTTTGATTGATATCATTAAAACTCAACAAGTCCTTCTTAGACTTGGAGGAGAACATTGCATTCTCTATGATTAACGTCATGCCTTTGGGCAGAGTTACAATTGCTCTTCCGGAGCCTTCAATCAATTTACTACTTCCATAGATTGTAGTAATGTTTGCCTTACACAATTACTCTTCTTTTCTTTGAGTATTGTATGTGTAGTACATGAATCAACTAGGCAAATACTTTTACAATTGGACGTTGGTCCAAGTTCGCTTTGTGAGATATCCATATTTGTTATCCCATAGTTTAACATACAAAAGAAATACACGAACATAAGAATAAATAAGTTCAATTCTTTTGTGTCACATAATATTTTCAAAATCTGCTACTAACAGTTGGCTAACAAAATCAGATATGTTATCCATAATCAATTCCTTTGCAGTTTGAAAATTTTCAGCGTTTTTCATAAGACAATCGATTATTAAACACACACAATCGATTGTTTGAACATAGACAATCGATTGTTAAACACAAACAATCGATTATTTGTTATTTTTGAAAAACTTCAGATCACACTGCCTAACGACAATCGATTGTTAGACATAGACAATCGATTGTGGATGATTTTTGAAAAATTCCAGACCTCTGTTTCAAGACAATCGATTGTTGGCTATTTTTGAAAATTTCCGGACCTCACTGTTTCAAGATAATCGATTGTTAGTCGACGACAATCGATTGTTGATCATCTTTGAAGAATTCCAGGCCACTATTTTTAAAGACAATCGATTGTTGATCATTGACAATCGATTGTTTTGCAGTTTTATGCGAAACGTGAGATAACCGACTAGTTTTTCAGGCTAGTCGATTACCTCTACTGGAAAATAAAGGTTTTATTGATATTTGAGCATATTGAAAACATTCTAATGAACTACTACAAACATCACATCATGAACTAACGAATACGAGCTAATGCTAATGACTATTAATTTATTCATTGACTAATACAAGTAGAATCAAACAGCTCCATCTTCTTTCATCACGGTTCCGTCACCGATTAGGTGGTCTATCTTTCCATCGGGTTGCTCAAAGAAGTCTGCCACATCCAGGTGGGTGATATCCTCATTGTCGTCATAGACAAAATTTGTTTCAGGGCCTTTTCTCTTTCGAGATGCTTGATAAAGGTCAACCAAGTGTCTTGGTATACGGCAAGACTTAGACCAGTGCCCGTTTTCACCGCAACGATAATATATAGTTTATAAACTATTTGCTTTTGGATTCTTATCGTATCGTGCTTGTGGCAGAGTGACCAACTTCAGGTTGTCATCTTCTTTAAGCCTTTCCACAAGATGGGTGAATCCTTGATGTTGAGATATTCAATCTTCAAACTTTCATCAAGGTGATGGCGCAAGAAAATCAAGGCCTTCATACAGTTTCAAACCTTCCTTAAGGTAATGGCGCAAGAAAATCAAGGCCTTAGCATAGGTTCAAACCTTCATCAAGGTGATGGTGCAAGAGAATCAAGGCCTTAGTATAGTTTTGGGTGGATGCACTATTTCTGTTTTTAATGGCGTCTCCAAGACCCATAGCATCTAAGTGGATTTCATCATCCAACACCCATGTCATATAGTTCTTGCCCGAAATTTCGAGGGCAACGAACTTTCTTTTCATATGACACAATTACATCAAGAGCGTGTTCATACTTACGGGCTCTATTACAATTATCACATTCACTTCAGGGAATGGATCAAAATCATGTGCTTTACACAAGCTGCTACCACATTCTCTAAAGGGAATGGAGCAAATTCAATTGGACGGAATTCTTTGTCACGTCCACATTCATTGATACCTTCATGGTAATTAGTCTTCTTTCAGACTTATCATATACTGCTTCCACATTCTCTAAAGGGAATGGAGCAAATTCAATGGGACGGAATTCTTTGTCACGTCCACAATCATACATGAATTTAATCATGGCAGGACATAGAGATTTTACCACTTCGTGTGGTTATAATTTCTCACAAACTCCATTAGAGTTATAATCAAACTTTGTATATAAAATTTATAGAATTCCAAGAATTTGAAAAGGAAAAGTAAATTACTTACCTTTAAGGTATACCAAATATATTTTCAATATTTTCTTCCTTTCTTCCTTTCCTTTCTTTCTTTCCTTTTTCCACGTTTTTCTTTGTTTTCTCTTTTTGCCGTTTTTCTTTTTTTTTTTTTCTTTTTCTTTCTTCATTCTTTCTTTGAAGAAAAACCCTTCACAAGTAAAAGTTAAGACAATCGAAAATTAAATTAGGAAGAGGGAAATACCTTGGATTTTCGAGAATGATACTTGAGACGGTAGAGTCTCGTGCTGATAACGTGTTATAAACTAAAGCAAAAGACAAGAACAATAGAACAAGAACAATAGCAATAGAGAGAAGAGTAGAGAGAGTTCTTCTTATTGAGTTGAGAGGGGTCTCAAGGGATGATTTACAATGGTAGGGGGCACCTCTATTTATAGGGGAGAGGAAGATTTAGCTACCACTAATAGAACTCTAAAATCTCTCTAATTAGATACATTAAAGACATTCATGTTAAATAGAAGTGTAAGAATCTTCTATTTCATAACATATTCATTTTAATCATGTATTTTTTCCTAGCCTTTTGTTCTTCTTTTCTCTCGTTTCTCTAATTCCCGCAGCATCACAATGGGTTTTTTTATTAGTTGATATCTTATTTATTTTATAACTAAATATTTATATATTTAGCTTAAATATTCATAATTATCTTTTAATTTTTTTATAGTTAAATATCGTTATCGCCGACCTTAAGTTATAAAATAAATTTTATATTATTTTTCTCTTTTCATTCGAATTTTTTATATTTCCTCAAATTTTTCTGTCCCTTACCTCAAATTTATTCTCCCCCTTTCTTATCTTCCACCTTCATCCTACGAACTCTCCGGCAAAGTATCAAATCCATCCGGTTGAAGGAACGTTTAATATGTCGAGTGTTTTCAATTAACGGTTCAGTAAGATGTATAATATTTAATTTCATTAACCTCTTCAGTTTAGTTTCTCAAAACCTCGTTTCAAACGGACAAATTTATGCAGGTTTTCAAAGGTAGATGAGGCGAACCTTCAGAAATCGAGAATGGTGTCCATGTCCTATAGTACTATAATCATGGACAATCACCAAACAGTAAATGGCTGATGCTTTCTTGGTCACTACAGGCTACAGCAAACAATCAGATGTATAATATCCGCCCCTACTGCCCACAAATCAATAGCAGTGTTATTGGCCTAGAAACGGACAGGGGAATTGAGCGAAAATAAATATTATGGTTTGTTTTTAATAAAGACTATGTAATTTAGGTCTGAATAACTTGAAATTTTTTGGTAATATATTTTAATTTATCTTAGTCGTATTTTCATGTATTTTATAGTATTTATTATTTTTTTCATTGTATTTTAATATAATCCGTTAAATTTTATATATTTTATTGTATTTACTGTCTTATTATATTCTATAAATATATTTATATATATTTTTTCATTAATATAATTTATATATTGAGATATATTATATAAGTTCTCTGAATATTATTATATTTTTGGGTATTTTTTAATTGAGAATCTTTTTTATAACTGAAAATATAAAATTGCGTTTTATAATTGAGTTTGTTGAGTTATATTAAGAGTCTATTATGTTAATTGATTCACTTTTCGTTTAAAAATAATATAATTTTCTATTTTACGCTGTGAATAAATCGAATACAATAATTTGTCCAAATATAATACATGTTTCACGGTATGAATATGAATACACTCGAATACAAAAATCTATCTAGCTATAATCTCATGTTTCACGCTTAAAAATATTACTGTATTCATAAATACAGTAGCTTAAATACATCGAAAATACTCTAAAAACTTAAAATACAACTATAAAAAGTAATATAGTAATAATAGCTACAACTAACTAATAACTACTAAAATATATTGGTTTACGAAAGTTTCTCTTCTTTTTTCTTTCTTGGTATTGCACCACCAACATTCTTTCTCCTCCTTTGTTCTATAGTAATAAAAGGAGAACTACTTGAATTATCAAAAGGACATGCCAATTTCACATTTCAACCACAACTCATCCAACAAATAAAATCATTAAAATCAATGTTACTGATCCAAGGAAAGTGAAAAGAAAAAGATATTTGAACTAGTTTGTAAAATCATCAAGTATACACCCAAAAGGAGTAACTGATCTGGTGGCTAGAAAATAGCTTAACAAAAAATGAATAACCAATGCTGACAAAATTTACAGAAAAGACCAATAATGAGCACACATGCGGGGGTGCTCTCGGCGCACATTAGTATTGCAATAGAACAGTGAGAACTTCTGGCGCACGATAGCAAGGCAGCTTTCGACGTCGGAATATGGCTCGTCGCCGGCGAAACCTCCCACCTTCTGATACACAACTAGTTACACCAGAGAATGGCACAGTCAAGGAACTTAAACCACTGACTTTTGGCAGTTTTCTGCTTCAGAAACTTCAATCGACAGAAACGACCCATGCAGAGACAATTACTTGTGATGAACCAGTGATGGAGACTGAAGCAGTATCACCTATTGCTGCAAAGTGCTTACAGTTCACGAATCTCATTGAGGAGGAGAAATCGAAGCCAACAGTTGCGGATGTGGTGCGAGGCAATCGCAACACACAAATGGGCAAACAACTCTCATTTGTTCCTCCTATTGAGCGAGAGGGGAAAAAAGTTGTTAAGATTAGTTTTAAAGATCTGCAACCACAAGTGGATTATTGGCAAAATGCATTGATTGGATTCGTAATTGGAGATCGACCTAATGAGCAATCTATGGAAAATTTTGTCACCCATGTGTGGAATTTTGTTACCAAACCTCAGGTACTCATGCATGCAGATGGCTACTGTATTTTTAGATTTAGTAGCTCTGAAGATAAGGAATTGATCATGCAGTCAGGTCCCTATTCATTTAGAAATAGGCCAATGGTTCTCCGACCATGGGAAGTTGATTTCAACTTTCAGAGTGATGTACTTAGTACTGTGCCTAGTTGGATTCGATTCCCAGGCCTTCCTGTTGGTTACTGGTCTACTGAAGTACTTAGTAAGATAGCTAGTGCTATTGGTAGACCACTGTATACAGACAAATACACTGCATATTATGAGAAGATTTCGTTTGCTAGAGTCTTTGTTGAAGTGGATGCTGCCTACTCTCTTCCGGATCAATTGGAGATTGACACTCCTTATGGCCCTAAGATACAGACAATTGAATATGATTGGAAACCTTCCTTTTGTAATCATTGTCTCAAATTTGGTCATGATGCATTTGAGTGCTGGTATTATAAGGATGATCAATCTGTGCAGAGCAAGGAGGCTCAGATCAAACCTCCAAGGCAAAGAGGAAAAGTGAATTAGCAGGGGAAACACATCAGAACTGGATGGATTGCAAAGCAGACTGTTGCTGAGCAGCCTAGTCTTGTGGACCATGCTAACACTACAGAGGGTCAGTTAATGCAGCACTCTCATATGATGATTGATATTTCTGCAAGTAGGCCACAGCAAACTATGCATACTGAACCTGGTCCTTTAGTCAGCTCAGAAAATGCAATCACTATTGCTGATTCTGCTAATGTTGACAGTGAACAGCAGACTGACCATGGCAATAATGGTAAGGCTATCATGAATGAGCCTGGAAGTAGTAGCTACAAAATTGACCCTGGTCCATCTTGCAGGGTAGAGCCTCATTCCAAATGATCATAGTAACTTGGAATATAAGGGGGCTTAATCAGCCTCACAAGCAAAAGGAGTTGAAAAACTTCTTAGCTATTAATAAAGTAGATGTCATGGGAATTCTTGAAACCAGGGTTAAGGAGCCTAAATCAAGTAAAATAATAGGGAAGATTGCAAAGAACTGGATGGTGCAATGTAATTATTCAAATGCTACTAATGGGAGAATATGGTTGATTTGGAATACTCATATCCAATTGCACATACTAGATATGTCTGATCAGCTTATCCATTGTCGATTGGAAGATACTAGAAGTCAGATCAGTCTTCATTTAAGTGTCATATATGGCCATAATACTGCTTCACTTAGGAAACAACTATGGAGTGACCTTAGATCATTCCAGATCCCTAACCAAACTGCTTGGCTGATAAGTGGAGATTTTAATAATGTACTCAATTCTGATGACAGGATTGGATCTATTGTGACTGATGCTGAAGTGAAGGATTTCAAAGAAGTTATTTTTGATCTCCAACTGACTGCCATCAGAGCTAAAGGTTGGCATTTCACATGGTCTAATAAGCAAGTATACAGTAAAATTGATTGGGTGTTGGGTAACTATCAGTGGTTGCAGCAGTTTGGACACTTGGAAGCAGATTACTTGAACCCTTCAATATCTGATCACTCCCCTATTCTTGTTAAATTTGGAATGCAGAAGCCTTTGCATCCTAAACCTTTTCGATTATATAATGTTGTAATGGAGCATCCTCAATTCCCTAACATAGTCCAGCAGGTATGGAAACAAGAGTATGTGGGCAATTCCATCCAGTAGATTTGGCAGAAATTGAAGAGTCTAAAACAACAATTAAAGGAGATCAATTCATACATGGCAGCTTACCAGCAGAATATTATTCAGGCCAGGGAACAACTTGATATCATCCAAACTCAGATGCAAAACAGCCCTTGCACACAGGAGCTTATCCATAAGGAAAGGAAGGCACGTGAGGAGCTGGAGAAATGGAGTAATATTGAAGAAAAAGTATTGAGGCAGAAGTCAAAAGCTACATGGATTGAATGTGGAGACTCAAATACAAAATACTTTGATGCTCACTAGAAGATTAGAACAGGGCAAAACAACATTGCATCCATCTATACTGAAGCTGGAATGAAACTAACTGATCCTTTATCTGTTGAACAGGAATTCTTGAAGGTATTTCACTCTTTAATGGGAGAATGTGCATCTGAACTTCCTTGTGTGAATTCTCAGATTATGAAGGAAGGGAACTGTCTTACTCTTGATCAACAAAGACTTCTCATTAGAGAGGTAACAATGGAGGAAGTTACTGCAGCAATTAAGGATATGCCTTCAGATAAGGCCCCAGGGGTTGATGGTATTCCAGTAGAGTTCTTCACCAAAAACTGGGAACTGGTTAAGGATGACATTCTTTCTGCTACTAAAGTCTTCTTCTCTTCATGTGAAATGCCCTATATGATCAACACAACAACTATAGCTCTTGTTCCAAAGGTCAGATCACCCTCTACTGTCAAAGACTACAGACCAATTGCCTGTTGCACTACAATATATAAAGTTATCTCCAAGGTACTTACTAGAAGAATGAAAGATGTCATTGCTGATCTAGTAGGACCTGCACAATCAGCCTTTATTGAGGGGAGATGTATTGTTGATAACATTCTGTTAAGCCATGAAATTTTTAAGGGGTATTCTAGGAAAGGTATCTCACCTAGATGTGTTCTCAAAGTTGATTTGAGAAAGGCTTATGATACCTTAGAATGGCCATTCTTGCAACAAATTCTCATTGATATGGGCTTCCCAGCAAAGTTCACACATTGGATTATGTCTTGTGTTTCTTCTGTATCTTATTTCTTAGTAATGAATGGTGGTTTCACAAAACCATTCAATGCTAAGAGGGGTATTCGACAAGGGGATCCTATGTCACCTTATCTCTTTGTGTTGGCCATGGAATACTTAAACAGACTACTGCAGCAACTCCATAAGGATGGAAACTTCAATTTCCATCCTAGGTGTAGGAAGCTTAATATTTCTCATGTATGTTTTGCTGATGACTTGCTTATGTTCTGTAGAGCTGATGAAATGTCTATTCAAATCTTGCATAACACTTTTGCTCAGTTCTCATCAGCCTCTGGTCTTCAGGCTAATATTAGCAAGAGTGCTATTTACTTGGCTGGGATACAACAGCATACTAGAGAGCAGTTAATTAGTATTCTGGGATTCACTGAAGGACACCTTCCATTTAGATACTTAGGAGTCCCTCTGGATTCTAAGAAACTGGCCATTCGACATTACTTGCCCCTTATTGAGAGGATAACAGAAAAAATCACTTGTTGGTCAGCCAAGTTTCTATCTTATGCAGGTAGGAGCCAATTGATAAAGGCTGTGGTGTTTGGCATCCAGTCTTATTGGGCTCAAATTTTTATTCTGCCTAAAAAAGTCCTAAAAATCATTGAAGCTATGTGTAGAACCTTTCTTTGGACTGGTAAGGCAAATATTTCCAGGAGAGCACTGGTAGCTTGGGATAAGATTTGCAAACCAATATCTGCTGGAGGACTTAACTTCTTAGATTTGTCTGTTTGGAACAAAGCTGCCATAACAAAGATGCTGTGGATTTGGCTAAAAAAAAGACTGCTTATGGGTTCGATGGGTTCATACTTTCTACATTAAGCAAGGTAATCTCTCCTCTGTCAACATTCCAAAAACAGCATCTTGGGTGATCAGGAAAATAATGGAAAGCAGGACCTATTTACTGGAATGCCCTCAGTTGCAAGGTGATCTTAATGTTCGATTGCATAGTGTATGCAAACATGAAAAGTTTAGCATACAAAAGCTTTATATATCACTGCTTCCCTGCTTTACAAAGGTTACATGGAAGAATTTGTTATTAATTGGCAATGTCCTTCCTAGACACAAATTTATTGTCTGGCTTGCTGCTCATCATAGCCTTCCTACAGTGGATAGACTGCTGGTATTGGGCATTCAAGTTCCTATGGACTGTGCATTTTGCAAGCTACATGTGGAAGACTTCAACCACCTTTTCTTTGGCTGCTATTACACTAATAGTGTATGGAAAAGAATATGTAATTGGCTGGGATATTCTCGACCTATTGGCTGCTGGGATTCTGAGCTCAATTGGGTATGCAGTATAGCTAAGAACAGGCAAGGGCACAGTTCGATAACAGCTGCTGCATTCATAACTACAATTGCGCTTATTTGGACAACAAGAAACCATATTCGATTTGAAGGTGCTGCATATGTAGAGGATTTGCTTTGTCGAGAGATTGCTTTATTGATCCATATTAGAGGCAGTAAATTGAAGAAATGGCAAAGAGGACTGGAAAAGCTCAACCATTTTCCTTAGTCTATGATATTGCATGATATAGTCAGTTTTGTATATGCATAGCCAAATAGTGTAGTGAGATTCTTGTATTAGTATAGTAGTTAGTCCAACACTGCTATCATGAAATTTGATGTACATATACTTTGTTATCAATGAAAGCTTAATTTAAAAAAAAAATTTACAGAAAAATAACATGATATCTAGACTATCAAAAGAATGCTTTGATGCTGCATATATTTAAGACAAACACAACTCATTAGTAATTCAACAGGGAATACTTCACTCTTAGCACAATTTTTCCTTTATCAACCCCAAGTTTAGCTCCTGTTACCAACCAGTGCCCTGGTGCATCCTGTGGCCCTTTTGACATTTCTGTCGTGTCTACAATTTTCGCCAATTTCCCCATTTGGCTGGAACTATCGCCTTTCTTGTTTTCAGCAGTTTTTTCGTTCAGAAATGATGTTGAAGAACCATCAATCCTTTGTACTGCTGATAGGTTTGATGGACTATGATCCCATACTGATCTTCTTATTGTACAGCCAGGTACCTTGGAAAAGAGGAGTTTCAAATGCAAGACACTCTTGGCGCCAAAATCCCAGACACCAAGCTGAGCCCCCGTCACAATGTGAACACCAGAAAGATCTCCAATGGATGTCTCAGTGTGTTCAATGGGTGCTGTGCTTACGTGAGAGAAATTTTTCCACTTGATTGGTTCAAACCATCTGCTATCCTGCTCCTCGGGACCTTTCCATTTTGGTGCACCTATAGCCATGTGTGTGTCCCAGTGGGGTTGAAGGATCTTAGGAAGGGAAACAAGGTGCTGCAAATTGACTGAAAGACGGTTCTGCTTGCTACCTTCTAGGCTGAGCCTGAGCCTGAGCCCTGTCACTGGCTTACGCCCCACAGTCACCTGAAAATATGGCGCTGTGATATAGACTTGCAATGAGTTGATGTTGATCAACATCTATCTAGACTAGATTTCCATATTGATAACCATCCACCAACCTACAAGATCAGCTAGCTGTTCCAATAAAGCATTTTTATTTACAAGAGCTTCCAAGAGTACAATGTTCCTTGTTGAAAGCACAATGTTTTTGTAGTTTCTTGTTTGTTTAACTGATAAGCCCCTTGATATTATGCTTAGATCCAGCTCTTAATGTGATATAAGAATTCTAAATCATATTACTAAGTCACTCTCATATAAAGATAATGTCTGGGAATATCCGAACAGCAGTTTGCTGATTAACCAATCATTACGAATGGTAACAAAGCATTTCAACAGTTACAGTGTAAATGAAGTGTGGGAACTGCTTGCTTTGACCATGTTGGAGGATCTCACTAAGGGAAACTTGCTTCAAAAATTTGCCCATGATTTAGCAAGGCAAGTTGCTCAAAATGCATGTATATGCTTGTGCAAGCACAAGAATATTCAATTTTTGTTTCCATTTAACTTGTGTTTTCGGAAAGCTCCTTGATATTCATGCTACGGGAATTGATTATGCTGATGAATTGGCCAAACTTTTCAGTAAACAGTAGATGATATCTAACTTCTTTCCATTTTGTTTCTGGTTCATGTATTACACCGGCTAGCATTCCCTAAGATCATAGTCAAATCATAACACAAGTAGCAGCACTGGAAAACAGAAACTGGTTCCATTAATTGAGGTGATTAACAAGTCACCTAATGGTAACGACTATCAAATTGTGTTAAATAGCTTATAAGGAATATCCATGAGAAAAATTTGAGGTTGTGATTGCAAACAAATATATCAGTCAAGTCCCAAACTACAATAACATGGTAGTTCCCAAATGCATGTTAAGGACCGTTACTATACAGTCGCTTCTAAGCCCACATTGAAAGAATGAACATGTATGGACAGAGACTTAGAAGTCACATAGCAGTGACAATTCTATAACCTAACCATTCAAGAACGAAAATATGTATAAGTACATTAGACTTTAGTTGATTTACCATTAAACAAGGGAATCAACATTTTCCGAGCTGGTCTACTATTAAACCCTTTCGATTTTGTACTCTGCCAGTAGTCTATAAGCTCACTACCTATGAATACAGCATGAAATTACAGTTGCATCAATTTTTGGTTTCAATGTGCTGAGTCATTATGATTGTAAAATGTAATATTGGTGCATAAAAAAGAAAATTAGCAGGACACTGCATGATAACAAGTGACGTAATGGACTTGCACTCGATTACTCAAACATTCTTTAGAACTACTCCAAGTTGTACTTCTTTGCTTTGGTCCTAAAAAACACAAGGCACGTCATGCAAACTTGGAAAAGCAAGATCCTTCCGCAATTTAACATCAGATGTTTCAGAAATAGCCATGTGATATGTTCAGAAATCTGGATAAAAGTATGAAGAATACCTGATCTGGGCTAATATAGAGCTTAGGACCCATCAAACTGAATTGTAAGGATGCACATACAGGCTCCTTTCTTTGTAGGTTATTTTGCTCTGGAGCCCACACACGAGCTATTTGGAAATCTAAGAAATACTGTAAATCTTCTATCGGTGGCTTGTCTGGAAATTATAATGAAATACATCAGACAATGAAAAACATGTTCTGAGAAGTATGACAAATATTTAGAACACAACAGGGGATTTCCTAAGCATACGCAGGCATGAAAATAGTTCACATATCCAAACTCCATCCTCCAAACTCCATCCTCCAAACACAGGTTTTTCCCAAGGATACAGTACAGACCCCGAAGTTCCATCAACTCAGATAGCTGTGTAAACTTTTTTTCTAAAGAACATAACAAATTCGGTATATGGCTTTTCCGATTCTCCCTCTGTCCATTTCATAGAACATCATCATTATTTGTGATTCAAACATTTCTTTATCCGAGTACATCCTCTTCAAACGTTTTCAACCACTTTCATACCAATTTTGAGTACTTGGTAGTTTCTATTTATGTAGTAGTATTTTTAAAATTCAAGGAAAATGATTGATTTCACACCGAGAAATGGATGCATTGACCCTTGTCGTGCTCTTCGGGTCAGCAGGAGTACTATTTGAGACGTATCTGCAGATGAAAGAGTAACCGACACGAGCAACGGTATAATCATTCTGAACTACCACTTTTATGATTATTCTGGACTACCACTATTGCTATTGTCCTACACATCTGGCTCATTTAATATGGAAATCAATAGAGAATGAATCACAATCTGCAACTGCAAACGAAGAGGAAAGAATAGTGATAGGATACAACACTAACATTCCAAGTATAACTCAATTGCACGGCTCAGGTACTTTATTCCAGGCACCTCTTCAAGCAATGACACAATAGGAGTAAATGTCATGTTGATCACATCTGGTGATGTTTCTACAGTCCTTGCCCACTTTTCATGACTCTGCTCCAGGTCATCACCTCCTCTTCTGCGGAAAATAACTGTAACATCCTGCCAGAGGGAAATTCCAATAATTTTACATGTTCAATTCAACAGCATAAGGGGGTAAGTCAAAGAGATAGAATTTTAAGAAGTCGGCTAAGCACTACTGTGTCCAAGAGCCTATCATTTGAAACATAAGTTGTGCTAACCTTGTCCTTGTATCTTAAAGGTCCGGCACTTGAGAGATTCTTCAAATCGGAGAATCTTTGATCTCCAATGTCTTTCACATAGTCTTCAATGTCTGAAACTGATAAAGGAGATGACAGGTGCTGTTTAATATAAACTACATCCCTACCACCAATAGTCGCGGAGGTGACAATATGGGTGCCATAGTTTTCAATAAAGCTGAAAAAAGGACTTCAATATCAGAAAAGACAAAAGAATTGGTTTAAGAAAATGAATTAAGTTCCTTGAATTGAACTGGGATCAATGATGCTATGTCTCTTACAGATATTGTCATATTGATAAAGAGGAAGTACATTAAAAGCAGAAAAATCAGAATCCAGCACATTTGGGAATAATATATATCTACAATTTCCCATACAGAAGTTCAGGGCACAAGAAGATTAAGCTCAGTAAGAAAGAAAGGTTTCTAGCTGCAGACAGCTGTTCAGGTGACAGCCGATAAGAGTTTGTCCGGTGCACTAAGCTCCCGCTATGCGCGAGGCCTGAGAAAGGGCCGGACCACAAGGGTCTATTGTACGCAGCTTTATCCTGCATTTATGCAAGAGGCTGTTTCCATAGCTTGAACCCGTGACCTCCTAGTCGCATGGCAACAACTTTACCAGTTACGCCAAGGCTCCCTTTTGCAGCAGATAAGAGCCTAAAGGATTAAAATTTGGAAATGCAACAAATCGACAATGGTACTGGAATACAGCCAACTATATAGGTCACTCTCTCCTCAAGGGATTATGCAATTAAAAAGAATGTAAAAAAAGTTGCAACAAAGTCACTCCATTGACAAAGGCAGCTGTTGATATTATTCACTGAGCATTAGAATGACAAACCGTATGCGCTAAATAAAAGAAAATCATATATTGTGCCATTCAAAATAAAAATGTTCGAATGTGCTGATGTGAGATAATTCACCTTGCCAGCGATGCAGGATCCCAAGAGTATGGAACAGCGCGCTTGATTTCATCCCGCAGAAGTAAATCTAGCTTTACTAATCTGACTGTATAAAGTGGGATAACATGCCCAATCATGGCAAGGGATTTAGTAGCTGCTGCATCATGTTGCCATGAACCAGTGAAGTTAAACATGGCATTAAAACTCCCAAGTGGAACATCTTCAGATATATTCGACATTGCATTGAAGTACTTTGCCATCTGGAAATTCAAGCATGAGGGATTTCACATACATAATTAATGAGTCCCACAAGTTCTTCCCTTTTTTTTGTGTGTGGAGGAGAATAGACAATGAGACAGATAGCTACTCTGTTATATTGAGAAAGGAGACGGATAGCTACCCTCACCACTTTTCTATAGGAATTTGGTTATTATTATATTGAGAAAGGAGACGGACACCACACTGTTCTGTCTACCAAATGCATCTTAAGCCAGCTGTGACCACCCTTATTCACTTCTCATCAGTAATTCGTGTTTTCAGCATTGACGTCTTTAAGTTAAGACATCCGAATCAGCGATTCTCTGAAGAGTTCAAGATTTGAACTGATTTGCTCTAGATTTTACTACATGTGTAATTAGGTAAAGTGCCATGATCCAAATAACGGAGGAACAATCAAAACGTGAACATAGACTAGAGGAAGCATCATGAAATTGTCCAGTAATTTAATATATACACTAAATCACAGGGGGTGCACAATCACTATGATTTACTAATCCAAATCTACAACAAGCCTCAATTCAAATCTTGTCTTGCCTTGACCTTCATACCAAAACAAGAAATTAAGACAATCCTTCAAATGACTTGGCTATTATTTAACAAATTCAGAACAGCTACCCACCAAACAAAATCTAAAAAACTCAGATTTTTTTAACACATCATCTAGAAACACCGAAAAATGAGGAACGTGGACTTAATCTAATAGTACGAAACTGATTAAACAAAAAAAACCATGATGTTCAGGAAAAAAAATATGAGCTTTAAACAATACCAAGAAACTGAACACTGACCTCATGGAAGGTACAAACAGGTGTGGCCTCAATATTTCTCATCCCAAGTGAACATTCAATGTCCGCTGTAACATTTGGAATCAAAACACCAACCCCATCTGGGACCAAAAGATCCACATGATTTGCTTCATCAAGATGAACTAAACGAGAACCTGGTGTCCCTTTACAGTACAGAAGCCTAATATCAGAAGTGACATCAAACCCTCTACCCAAAGCTTGGATTGAGTTTCTGAGAGTAGTAATCAAAGCATCTGAGGCTAAAGAAGAAGACTTGTTGGGGTTTGAATCCATTGTTCATTTGCAAGAAGAAACACAGCTGACTGATGACGATGATGACGATGACTTGTTCTTCATTCCAATTCCAGAAAAAATATCAAGAATTAATAAGATTGAAACGTTATCTTTGTTCCATGAAAGGAGTAATTTCTCTTTTCTTTCTTTTTTTGGTTGTTCAAATTGTTTTTTCCTCTTTTTTGGCTGTTTTTGAATGTTGTTGTTTGGTGAGTCAGAGGTTGGACTTTGGACTTAGTGAATTGGTTGGTTGTTTGTTCATTTGAATGCAATGAAATGATGGCACATAAAACGCGTTTGCTTTGGTGATTCTCCAGTTGACCAGTCATCTATTTTCTTTCTTCAAACAAAACCATTGACTATTTTTTTGCAAGTGAAAAAGAAGGGCGAATTTTTGTTTTATTTTTCTTTTCAATTTAAGGGAAGCTTCTTCCAAAAGAAATATTCTTATCTGAAGTCAAAAAAAGAGTCATTCTTCTATGTCAAAAGCAAAATAATTGAGCTAGAATCATCTGATGTCCAATAATTTGAAGATTCTTAAAGTACATTTGATTATCTTTGCAAGTTTAGACGGATCCAAGAATGGGTGCGCCACTACTTTTAAAATAAATATTTAGTATGATAACATAAAACTTTACTGCCCTAACAACTTATGAACAAAAAATAGTTAATTTCATTATCACAAATAATTACCATTTCTCCTCTTTTTATCGTGGGAGCCATCAAGTAATGGTAACTCTTTTCATCACAAGGAACTCTTTTATAATATTAGTTTATACTCAAAAAAGTTGATAAGAGTTTGAGTCTTTATGTGAATACTTTTGATGATAGAACATAAGAACACACGTTTGGTTCAATAGCTAAAAAGTTGTCAAGGTAGTAAGAAGGGGAAGAAGTTATGGATTGTCCTTTCTTAAATAGGATCAAAGGATGTGAGATTCAAAACGTTATATTGGTAATTCTAACGTTAATTCCCAACCGAGAGGTTGTTAGTTCGAGTCTCCCCAAGAGCAAGGTGGGAAGTTCTTTGAGGGAAGGATGTCGGGGGTCTATTTGGAAACAGCCTATCTACCCAAGGGTAGGAGTAAGGTCTGCGTACATACTACCCTCTCAGACCCCACTAAGTAGGATTATATTGGGTTATTGTTGTTGTTGTTAACGTTAATTCCCAAAGCTGGAACATTAACCAATGGTTTCCAGTTGTATCCATACATCATGAGACACCATTTGCTTGGAACGGCCTCCTCATCTGAAAAGCTGTTGAAATTAGTAATGATACCATTGCTTCAAATTTGCATGAATGTCTGTTTTCAGTACATTCTCATATGCTCTACTCCAAACAAAAGGAGCACCTTTTAATGTTCTGGTATAGGCTATTACAAATATTCCTTCCGGTTCAAAATAAGTAATTTTTTGGATATTTTCACACAGATTAAGAAAATCACCTTTTAGCATTAATTAGCAATATAATTGACCATATTAACCTTTACTATCTCACATAAATACTCCTCACACATATTCCAACACTATTTACTCCAAGACAATGTAGGAAAAAAATAATTAATTTATTCTTGAAATCTGAAAAAATCACTTATTTTGGTCCACAAGAAAAAGGCCCAAAAATCACTTATTTTGTGATTTTAAGGGAGTACGGTACATTCTATCAGTAAGGAAACAACAACCCCACATATATAGTACCTGGGGCGGATCTACACTTAATTTACCGATAGCTTTGGTATAGACTATAGACCTTGTATTCGTGTTAAGAAATTATCCAGAACCAAGAGAGCAAAAAGGGTTGTGGTTCAGAACTCATAATCTTAAAATTATGGATCAGTTTTTGTTAACAGTCCCAACATAATGTGCTACCTTTTTTTTCACTATCTTGATCTGACTGCAAATTTAAGCTGATGAAGAGGAAGAACTTTCTCTTCCTGTAATATTGGATGAATGTGTGATGGGTTGACTTTGGCTCGAGCTGAGCATCTCGCCATACTTGTCCCTTAACCCTTGAAAGTTGAGATGATCATCAAAATCATCATAGAATCTTGATTCCAAGTTAAACTCAGGAAGGTCAAGATGATCTTCAAGAATTCTGACTACTGCAGACATAGTTGGCCTAAGTGCTGGAGACGGATCGGTACATACCAAAGCTACATTATCATCCTTAGAGCCTCATCCTGCTTCAAATCTGAACCCAATGTTTCATCTACTAGTTCCATCAATTTTCCTTGCCTTTGTAGAACAAGGGCCTGAATATTGGAATTGAATAAAATGCAAGATAATAGTTCAATAGTGTGCAACTTAGCAATTAATATCAGGGATTATGATTCCTTACCCAATCTAGAAGGCAGACAATTCTCATTTGGGCGATATGCCATAATGCTCTTCCCAGCAGCAATCTCTAATGCCAGAACTCCAAAGCTGTAGACATCTGCTTTGTAGGTCAAGTATCCCCATAGTGCATATTCAGGTGCCATGTATCCTCTGCAGAATGGAGTGACAAGTTTAGATCCATGCATGAGGACTATTAGGTAAAAGACATATAAATGTTCAAATCCCGATCAAGGTTTCTAAAAGCGACATCAACTTCATGCCTGATATTCAGAATGTCAAGAACGATAGATTGGGACGAAATGCAAGTAAAAGATCATTGGCGGCCAGTTACCATTTTTATTCCTAATATTGAAGCAATGCAATCAGCACCAGAAATATGATCAAGCATCCAAATGAGCCTTCTTTAAGGGCAGCCAGGCTATTATATCTTAGTCCTTGTAACTTCACCTCACTTTCTTGGTTAAGAATACATACTACTATGGCAAGTTGCCTGGTATCAGATATCCGAAATGCAAGAAAGAGCGAATGCAAGGATTCTAGAGATCTTAAATGTATATATGCTGCATGGATTAGAACAGCATATAGACCTATATCAATAATTATCATTGCAGAAAATTATGAGTTGTGACATGTAGAAATTACCATAGTGTGACCATCCAGTAGATATATTTCTTACTCGAAGAACTCACGAACGTAAACATGAATGAGTGACTTGTCAGAAAACTCACATGGTTCCAGCAACTCTAATGCTGATATGTGTGTTATCCTCATCGTCAAGTTTGGCCAGACCAAAGTCAGAAATCTTCGGGTTTAGTTTATTGTCAAGAAGAACATTTGTTGCTTTGATGTCCCTATGAACAATTTTTAATGACGATTCTTCGTGTAGGAAAGCTAAGCCTTTTGCTATCCCAATGCAGATTTTTTGCTTGGTTGGCCAATCTATTTTGAGCCGGTGTTCTTCTGGACCTGCATTTGTATGTGAACTAACTACCTATATTGACTTCTCTTTCTGGGCTCTTTCATTAATTACAAAAGAGCTGTTCTTGTTCATTTTAGCTTATGTTCTGTTTGACGTGTAACTAAAACAATGAACAAGGATATTAGATTACCAGATAAAGCATGAGCAAGGCTATTGTTCTCCAAGTACTCATACACCAGTAGCAGTTGATTTCCCTCAGCACAACATCCATATAGTTTGACGAGATTTGGGTGCTGTAAGCCAGAGATCATACCTATCTCATTTACAATCTCACGGTTCCCTTGCTTTGATTTGGATGAAAGCTGCTTAACAGCAATAACTGTACCATCCAATAGTGTACCCTGTTCATTAATATAAAAGGAAAAAATAAAACGTAATGGAGGTTGTCTATACGTAGCATCCATGTCTAGATGCTGTAGCTAAGCCAAAAAAATTTAAAGCATGTGAGAGGTCAGGTTGAGATTCACCTTGTAGACGGAGCCAAAACCACCTTCCCCGATCTTATTTGCAGCATCAAAATTGTCTGTGGCAGCTTTGATTTGTCTGATGGTAAATACACCGGTCAGTAGATCTAGTCCTCTTAATTCTGTACATTTAAAGAAAAGAGAACATTTAAAAGGTGTAATGCTTCCATATAATGTGGAAAATATGTAATATCAAATGCATAATTCCATAATGTTCCTTGTTTTCAAAATCCCTAAGTTTCGTTTAGATTAGACTTTTTCAGGAAATCATGGAGAGCAAACCATATGCAAGTATTATGTATTTAAAACATAAGACATTGAAATAGGGCTGCTCGACTGTAGCATCACCTGCTTCCTTTGATATCCTGTTTCTGCTTCTCCTCCAAGAAACAAACAATATCCCGAAAATGAGAATTAACGAGGCTGTCACTGCTCCAGCTATGATGGGAACTATCTTTTTGTGATTAGCACGGGCTTTGAAATCTGTGATATTGAAAAGAAGAAGACCAAGAGTGTAAAGTCCACTTGCATTTGCTTGTATGCAATCTTTAAGTGTCGGAGGGAAAATATGAAGTCATTTGTTTAAGCTCTCTGACAATAATTAACAACATCTGGAAAGAGAGAGAAGTGAACCAAAGGGCAATAGTAGTGTTACTAGATTCAAAAGAGATGGCAGAAATTAAAGGGCCATAGCTTCCTCTTATAGGGACAGCTGTTGTTCCTTTCCCGGCATACTGAAAGTGCACTTCTAGAATGCCATCTTCTACAACTGCATTGAACTTTCTTATCAAAGCTTTATCAACTTCTCCAGCTAAACTTCTAATATCAAAATCTTTGAGCTTCCTCTCGCCCTACATCCAGTTAAATTTAAGTAAACTGCACCTAAACCTTGGCGTACTACTCAGATGAATGTTAATTGACAATGTAGACATCAAACATCCGTTTTCCAAGACTTCGGAAGGATTGGTTATCTCTTATAACGATCTCTGCAAAGTGCAGTGTCACAGTGTAGTTTCCATTTGCTAAACAACATCCATAGTAAGTTAGAGAGCTGAGAGCCGAGCTGTCGTGTTAAGTTCAGAGTCATTTCCCTTAATGGCAGATACATTGATCGCTTTATAGACATCCATTGCTACCTGACGACCCCAGAAGTCTCCAGTATTGCTGGCTCCCCAGCTCTCTTTCCAGTAAAAGAATTTTGCAGCACCTGCTGAATATTCATCTCCTTCATAAGTGGTGTTCCCTATTGTCACATTCTTATTACCACCACAATTTATGTGCACCAAGTACCAATCTGCATATAATTAAAACACATGAATTAAATCTGCCTCTACGAAACATAGCAGACACAAAGAGAACTGACATTAGCAAGTGTTCTGTTTCTCCATTATCAAAAGAAATTGATAAAGTACTGTGATCTGAAACTTCTGAAAACAGAATCTTAGAGAGAATTTGAATCTTAGTCTTATAGAAGGATAAACTTACTCTTTGAACAAGGATTACTTGACAAGCATTTCCCGAGTTCTCTGAATCAAGTTGGAAGGAGGGTCAGTTGAAAATTCTCTAAAAAAATGTTTATGCATCCATCCTCCTATAAGACAAGTTAAAGACTTACAACTTTTTGTTGCGTTATAGCTTCTGAACAAGTTTCTGCCAAGAAGGAAATGTCTCTTAGAAATAACAACAGCTGGTGCGCGAATAATAAAAATGAGCCGGAAGAAGGCATAAAGTTCGAGGATCATACAGGTTTTCCGTACAATGAGGTGGCTCAGAACTCTCATTGAAGTTGTTGTAAGATAGGTCTGCATGGCTGCAAATATGGTTTTCTAACATAATTAGTGTTCTCCCAGTACTATAAAAGTAATAAAAGGAGATGGAGTTTTTGTGTTTCTGATTGCAGGATGCAAATGTCAGTTTTACCAATACCAATACAGAATTCCAAATGGTGCAAAACAGAATCAGCAAGTTGGTGTTGAATAAAAGGAAATTCTGTAAAGAATACTGTGTGCATGAAACACTGGCATTTATGACTATATGCTTATGGAATCTAAAGTTATTGAGATAAAGAGAATCTCGCATTCATAGGCATGAGTAGATTTATAAGTAAAACCATGTTATCAGAAGTAATAAACTTACAGTTTGGAATCTGTACTTATGATCCAATCTTCAATTGGCCCAGTAAGTTTATTGCTTGTCAGGTACCTTGCAAAGCAAATTCTTTAATTCTACTGGAGATATCAATTCAAACAAAACAAAGAGCTTAATAGATAAATGAATCAAGCTTTGAACAGCCAATAAATGTCATACAACGGAAATTTCTTTGGGGATAAACGTGTTTGAAGCCTCAGCATTATGGGTGCCAATGAATATTTGAAAATCGACTAAACCGGCCGAACGGTACCAAACCAAACTGAACCGATTTTTAGGTTCTTTTAAAAATCCCGTAGTTTATTATAAATTATTTTATAAAAATAAACCGAAAAATACCGAACCGCACCGAATAAATTTTATATGTGGAAAATATATTTACATAGTAAGTTTAAAAATAATAAAGCATTAAATTTTTCTTTGAGCCTTGGAATTATAAAAACTGGTACAAGCCAACAAGTATTTAAACTCAATATACTAATTCCTAAACATATTATGCTATTTCTACTTAAATTACGTTATTTCAAGTATTTGTATTAGCAGGACACAAAGTATTCTAGCTATTATGATTAGCAAACTACGATGTATTGAATATGTTTCCTTTCATATAATTTAGATTTATCTTTTTGAATATTTAATCTTCTATAGACTTTATTCTTGAGTCCCAACTTGGTTAATATCTTTCCACTCGTCTGATTTATATTTTCTTTGCTTTTACTTGGTTGCTTTTACGTTGTTGTAGAATAGTTGTTACTAACATCTACTGGTGAATTTTACATGACATTTAAGAAAATACCGAAAAATAACCGAACCGTACTGATACCGAAGAGAAACTGACATGATTGGGACGGTTTCGAAAAGTCTAATTTTGATTATACATAATAGAATAACCGAGAAATTGATATGGTACACAAATTTTATAAAATAACCGGTCGAACCGAACCATTGACACCCCTACTCAGCACCTTTGGCCATTCATGTCTCAGGCAGTGGCCGCTCAACCATAAAGCCTCTAAAGCAGTGGCTTTAGGCCCCCATAAAATTAACCCAAATTTACTCAAATTATATATAGTATAAATAATTATGTATTTATTATTAGTGATAAATAAATTAGTTTTAATCATTTGTTGACAATTTTTAAAGTTTAAAATAAAAATTGTAGATTATTATATTTGCATTTACTTCGTATTTTTTATTATTTTTTTTTGTTACCTCACGCATGGTGGATGGGCTCAACTTCTTAATTTGTCTAACTCACTTCAAATTGAATCAGTTTTGTTTATAATTATGATTTTGTAGAATCGTTTTCTAATCTTTAAGTGCTTTTTAGACAATTTTTCAATCTTAAGCTAATGAAATTATCAAAGGATTAGATATGAAAAAGTATTTCTTAACCTCGAATGTCTTTTGAGGCCTCTTTTTAAATTTTCGCTTTAGGCCACATGTAGTGTTGAGCCGTCTCTGGTCTCAGGTTTAGATTTATCATTTATATTTCAATGGGAAAAGTATAGGTGGATTTGTTGAGAATATAAGGCCAATGCGCAGGCATGCAAGCTGAAAGAAGAATTTTGAGTATGACAAGTTTCATCCCTATATTATGTCACTTACAAGAGCTGCAGCTTGTTCAGGCCTTCCAGATTCGACATCGGTCCTTCAAGCCTGTTGAAGCTTAGATCTCTGCAGCAAAGGAAATCCATAGTCAAGACGAAACAATACTTTTCCAACTTGAGACCTATAGCATAAGCGCATAACCATGAGATGGAAGCTCAAATTCTTTCTTATCCCTTTTCCTCTTGGAGAGAAGTTCTCCTCTATATGGTCATCACTAAAGAAATACCAAATGTTAAAAATTAAGACAGACTCAATTTCAATAGACCTGTCTCCTTGCCTAAAAAGTAAACAGAAATTGTAAACGCGAAATAATAAAAGAGGAAGGATTGCATAATTGGCATGCATGATTTCTGTAAAATACAGGAGCATATGGAAGGGAGAATAAAAAGGATATCAAAAAAGGAAGAAATTAAAACCAGAGTGAAGTTAGGCGGCAGACTTACAGAACTTTTAATTGACGCATTTTAGCTATGTAAGAAGGGATCTTCCCAGATATATTGCAGTTCCTTAACATCCTGCAATCACAAATTAGCTTCAGAAAAGGAAAAAAATGCTTTCTATCAACTAGGGAATTAAACTAGTTGAACCATTAAATACTTCAATCTACTTAGGCCTCTCATGTTCTCAAACGGTGGAAATTCTGAAGCACTTCCAGTTAAGTCACTGATTCTTCTGTAAAGTCATCTTGTTAAGATTAAATTCTAACCAAATAAATCAAACTCCATAATAAGCAACTAAAGAAAGTATGCAGCATAGAAAAACAACTCACAATTCATACATTCCGGTCAAGACAGAAATGCTTGGAGATACAGGTCCTTCAAAACCAGAAGCTTGAATCTCTCTGTTAACCAAGCATAAAGTCTGATCCAACTAAAATATATCTAGAAATACAAACTTTTGACAACTGGTGTAAAAATGCTTACAAATTCTGAAGGTTTTTAAAACTCTCAAAGCTAGGAAGTTTTCCAGTAAAGTTGTTACCGCTCAACCTACTGCATTGGTGCCAAAAATTGAAAAAGAAAAAGAGGACAACTTAGACAAACAGGAATTGAATAAGACCTGGAGAAAGTTATTTCAAAAGCATATTCTGAGGTACTCACAATGGAGCTAAGACTAGGGTTAGGACCGTGGGTGGCGATTCAGGCCATTTTCCAGTGGTTACGGGGCTCCATCAAGGATCGGCGCTGAGCCCCCTCTTGTTTGCATTAGTGATAGATGCTCTTACCCGTCATATTCAAGGGGATGTGCCTTGGTGTATGTTATTTGCTGATGATATAGTATTGATAGATGAGTCGAGGGCCGGTGTTATCGAGAGGTTAGAGGTATGGCGGCAGACTCTCGAGTCTAAAGGTTTCAAAATAAGCAGATCTAAGACAGAATACCTGGAGTGCAAGTTTAGCGCCGACCCGAGTGAAGTAGGGAGGGACGTGATGATTGGCTCTCAGGCCATCGCCAAGAAGGACTGCGTCCGTTACCTTGGGTCGGTGATTCAGGGGGATGGAGAGATTGACGGGGACGTCACGCATCGTATAGGAGCAGGGTGGGCTAAATGGAGGCTTGCATCAGGAGTCCTGTGTGACAGGAAAGTTCTACACAAACTCAAGGGGAAATTCTATAGAGCCGTGGTTAGACCTGCGATGCTGTATGGGGCGGAGTGCTGGCCCGTAAAGAATTCCCATGTTCAGAGGATGAGGGTCGCGGAGATGAGGATGCTTAGGTGGATGTGCGGGCATACCAGGCTAGATAAATTAGGAATGAAATTATTCGGGAGAAGGTGGGGGTGGCCCCGGTGGACGAGAAGATGCGCGAAGCGCGGCTGAGGTGGTTCGGGCATGTGCGGAGGAGAAGTCCCGATGCACCGGTGAGGAGCTGCGAACGGCTGGTGATTGCTGGCGGTCGGCGCGGCAGAGGGAGGCCCAAGAAGTATTGGGGAGAGGTGATTAGGCAGGATATGGCTAGAATGCAGGTTTCAGAGGACATGACCCTTGATAGGAAAGCCTGGAGGTCTAGTATCAGGGTTGTAGGATAGGGGCACCTAGAGTTTCTCGTCCGCTCCTCCCGGGGTTGGGGGTGGGGTAGCAGGGTTATTCATAGATGATATGTGTTTACTGTACGATACTATTACTTGTTATTGTATTTTGGTATTTTATTTCCTTTGTTCAGATTATTTCTAACGCTATTTATGCTGGAATTTCTATTGCTCTATGATATACTGTTTCTGTTTTGTTTTGTTTCTGTTTGTTTTACTACTGTTTTTCACCTAACCCTATGAGCCGAGGGTCGATTGGAAACAGCCTCCCTGCCCTGTCGGGTAGGAGTAAGGCTCGTCTACATATTACCCTCCCCAGACCCCACCTGGTGGAAATACACTGGGTAGTTGTTGTTGTTGTTGTATTCTGAGGTACTCACAGTTCTGCTAAGCTTGTGAGTTTATTGAGTTCCACTGGCAACTTACCTGTGAGATTATTAAAGCTAAGAGTGCTGCATAAAGCAAAAGGCAGCTAACTTTGTCAAAATAGTGAAAGCATACAAATTTCTTCTATAGGAGGATACTTCAGAAGGCCTTACAGATTCTTCAAATTAACCATGTTTCCGAGTTCTTTTGGAATAGTTCCATTAAACATGTTATTTTCCAAACTCCTGAAAGTTTTGAACTCCAATTAATGTTAAATGAAAAAATAGAGACTGCTTATCATTGTGAGTGTCAAGAGGACATACATATAAACTAGTGTAGTCATGTTTCCCAAGTATTTTGGAATTGGTCCAGAGAGTTGATTCACCATAACAGACCTGAAAACCATCAATTCTTGAAAGTTTAAATTAAAGGAACCCTTTGTATGTTATGCCTAAACTATTAAGTGCAATTCAGGTACAGCTCACAAGTATTCCAGTTTGGTAGATGCCCGTTAAGGGGGGATAGTACCACTCAAATAGTTGCGAGAGAGATCACTGCAGGTCAGACATTAACAATATAATTTCTCATTCGAAGGATAATCATTTTTATAATTTATATGGCAAAACTCCAACAAATTTTGAAAACACAGATTCAAGTCAGTTAACAGTACATTTTCTTGAGATAAGGTAACTTCACCAAGGAGGGAGGGAGAACACCTGCAAGATCTTGCCCTTTGAGTAATCTGTAATCATTATAAGAAACGCTATCAAACTATAAAACAGATATTAGTAGAAAAGCCTATTTGCTTTTCGAATACAGAAGCAGTGATTGCCTATTAGTTCAAAAGGTTCATTTCCCCATGTAGTAAACAAACTGCTCCCAGAAAAATTGATTTCAAACAAATAGGCCCCTTTATCTTTATCTTTAGACAAAGAGAAAGTCAGTTCTTAGTCAACCAAATCTTTTATCTTGCCAATTTTAATCTAGACTTTTAGAAACCAGGCATCTTCCTCTTTATTCTTCTTCCCTTTCTTCCTTTTCCACATTTTCTTAAGCCGAGGGTCTATCAAAAATTGTCTCTTTACCTTACCGGATAAAGGTAGGAGTGGCAAACGGACGGGGCGGGCGGACATACGCCAGGTAGAAACATGTAATGCAAAAATGAATAAATAATCCGATCCGACCGATATTTAAAACGGATAAAAAATGGATTAACCAGCGGAAGATATGGATATCTATATTATCCATGGCTTCTTGAATATGATCACTTTTGGGAGAATTCCTAGTCTCGCAGACTCGAGGAATCCCCAATTTGAAGCTTTATGAATGTAAAAGTTAAACTCATTAATTATCTATTGGTTATTTTTCTAAATGAATAATATTGCTTTTATCTATATTTGATATATTTTTAAAAAGTTCACTATCCAACTCATATTTTAGTGGATAACTATTTTCTTTTAACCATTTTGTCATGTCTAGATAGGGGTAAGGTTATTGGTTATGTTATTGGATTTCGTTGACCATTTAGAAACCGGGCCGTAGCCATTACTGTTCTATCTGTCTTTTTTCATCTTCTTAATTCCAGGGTCTATTGAAAATAATATCTCTATTCCTTCAAAGTAGGGGTAAGGTCTGCATACACAGTACTATTCCAGATCTCACTTGCAAAATTATACTGAATTGTTGTTATTATTATTGTTGTTATAAACCAGGCCCTAGACTAATACAATCAGCACATCCCTCAACCAAAGTGTAACAACTTAACATGAATTGAAGGTGATTCTGGAGAAACGTTTTCCGGCCGATCAAAAGCACTTATAATGAAGAAACTGAATGCAGATAACTAAAAAGGGCAGAGGAAGAAGACTCACATGCTTTTTACATGACAGAAACCATTGGGGATAGAGCAATTGCAGGTCACAATGTTGTGATACGTGACGTATTGTCAATCCTTGGCGTGTTCCAATTTGTGTTCCCAACATCACAAGGATTCATATCAAAATCCCAGTCCTTTTTCCCCAACTGTTCTGCTATTTCTTTAAGAGCATTCTCTGCAAAATCATAAAAGTTGTATATACAGTTTTTTAAAAAACAATCATAATATATAACATATAGAAGCTCCAATAAAAGAAAAAAAGACCTTACTTTCTTCTTGAGGAAGAAGGCGACTCTGTTTTGTGCTTCTATGGTTTCGCAAATTAGGACTAAGCTGAAGGCAAAATACTGAAAGGTGACGCCCACATCTTCTTTAACATGCAAAAGTTGAAGTGCATATATTGTATTACTGAACAGCTACCTGATTTCTTCATATATATAGAGGAATGAGATATACTAGGATCGGAGTGCGATGTTAATCATTGGGGGGAAACAAGGAATGAGAAATTCACACTATGACGTTTTGACTGACAGTGATTTTCCTACGTATGTAATCATGCATTCATGAGTAACAGTTGGATGTCCCAATCAAGATTTGAGGCGATGACGAAGTTACTATTTTCTTCTTCCAACTAAATCTCTCCTTTTTTGTCAATTTATTGTTAATCGACTGGCTAACAACAACAATAACTATCCCGCGTATAGTCTTGCACAGACCTTAACCCTATACCAAAGGACAAAGAGGCGGTTTTCAACCGACCCTTTGACTTATTGTTAATCGACTGGCTAAATGACCGACAAATAGAGGGTCAAAAACGTCCTCACAACAGTATCAGCTGGAAGCTTTTCCAGTTTTGATCATCATCCCAAAAAAATTTGTACTCCCTCGCTTAACTCTTGCGTGTTATGTTTTCCTAGAGTCAAATTATATAAATTTTCACCACTATTTTAATATGTAGCTTTTTATTATATTAATGTGAGAGAAATTATAAATTATAGTATTTTTGTGTAGCTTTTAAATATTTAAATTTTAATTTTAAAATATTAAAAAAATCGAATACAATTTAATTTTTATTGACTCTCGGAAAATGAAAAGTGCTAAGTAAAAATAAATTGATGAAGTACTAATTAAGAGCCAAAAACTGAAACATAGATTTACATTTATCTTCCTCTAATTGAAACCCAGATTAAATATATAATTCATCAGATATAAGTGTTGGGAATAAATCCCCTACCAAAATAATATTCACGGTAATAAAAGCGGAATAATAATGTAGCACCGAGATACCGTAATTAACAAGAATAAAAGAGTAACAATGACACCAAGATTTTTACGTGGAAAACCCTTCTGAATAAGGGAAAAGACCACGGCCCTGAGATGAGCAACTGATATCACTATAGTAAGGAATTTTACACTTTGTAGTTCCGAGTAAAATACTCCAAAGATCACTACAACACTCAGAAGAAATAACCCTCTTTTGATATTCTCACCTTACTACAATATCGCTCACATTCTATTTTCCTCACAAACTATTTTCTTATACCCTGTCTGTGAAACCTTACTCTTTTTCAATCTTTCTGTTGGTGTATCAAAATGAGAGCCGAAGCTGTCATTTTATAGGCAAAACTTTGGCAGCCTTGCACACCTTTCTTGACAATTTTTAATCAAAACAGAAAAAAATATGGGCTGCTTGCAGCCATTGTTGACAAAGAAGAAGGAAGAAATTTTTTCTTCCTTGATTAAAGGGGATGGACCCCATTAATCTCCCCGCCCACCCCCCCCCCCCAGTCCAATTTATCTAGAGGGAATAACACCGCCTTCTAGTTTGAATGCATGCCGACAAGTTCTTTGCATAGATCGAACTTGATCCTTGGTACCACCTTGGTCAGCATATCCGCAGGATTTTCGCTTGTGAATCTTTTTGACCTGTAAAGATTCGTCCGTCACTTTCTCACGAATCCAGTGATATCTCACATCTATGTGTTTGGTCCTTGCATGGTACACAGAGTTACTGCTAAGGTCTATTGCACTTTGACTGTCACAATAGACGACATACTCCTTCTGATGCAATCCAAGCTCTTGAAGGAACCGTTTGAGCCATATCAACTCTTTGCCAGCTTCAGTAGTGGCAATATTCTACTTCAGTTGTAGAGAGTGCAACACATTTCTACAACCTCGACTGCCATGATATAGCTCCCCCTGAAAAAGTAAACAAATATCCGGTAGTGGATTTTCTGTTGTCAATGTCACCTGCCATATCAGCATCCGTATAGCCCTTCAAGATTGGATCCGATACTCCAAAGCATAAGCAATCTCTCGTGGTGCCTCTCAGGTACCTGAGTATCCACTTGACTGCTTCACAATGTTCCTTTCCAGGATTTTCAAGAAATCTGCTGACAACACCAACTGCGTGAGCAATATCAGGTCTAGTACATACCATTGCATACATCAAGCTTCCGACTGCTGAAGAATAAGGAACTCTAGCCATGTTCCCTTTCTCCTCCTCTGTTGTAGGACACATCTTTATGCTCAATTTTAGATGACTAGCAAGAGGTGTGCTGACTGGCTTAGCATTTTTCATGTTGAAGCGTTCTAGTACACGTTCAATGTACTTCTCCTGAGATAGCCACAACTCTCTACTTGTTCTCTCTCGAACTATCTTCATCCCTAGAATTTGTTGTGCTGGGCCCAAGTCCTTCATATCAAATGACTTGGACAGATCTCCCTTCAACTTTGCTATCAGACCCTTGTCTTTTCCTACAATTAACATGTCATCCACATACAACAACAATATAAAAAAATTATTATCAGAAAATCTTTTGAAGTATACACATGGATCAGAATAGGTCTTTATGTACGTTTGACTTTTCATGAATGAGTCAAACTTCATGTACCACTGCCTTGGTGTCTGCTTTAATCCATAAAGACTCTTATTCAATTTGCATACCATGTGTTTCTTTCCAGCTACTTCAAATCCTTCTGGCTGCTCCATATAATCTTCTTTCAAATCTCCATGAAGAAATGCAGTTTTCACATCCAAGTGCTCCACTTCAAGATCTAGGCCAGTTGCTAAGCTCAAAACTGTTCGAATAGAAGTCATTTTGACAACAGGTGAGAAAATTTCGTCAAAATCAATACCTTTCTTCTGTTCGAAGCCTTTAACTACCAATCGAGCTTTGTATCTGACTAGCTTGCCATTTCCATCTTTCTTGAGTGTAAAGACCCATTTGCATTTGAGTGGTCTTTTACCCTTTTGAAGTTCAACCAGCTTGTACGTGCCATTTTTCTGTAGAGATTCCATCTCTTCTTGCATGGCTTTCATCCACTGGTTCTTTTCTGGATGGGACAGCACCTCCTTAAGACTTTCTGGCTCTCCCTCATCACTGATAAGGACATACTCTGTGGAAGGGTACCTGCATGACTCTACCCTTGGCCTCTCCGATCTCCTCAGAGGTTGAGGTTGTTCTTCTTCCTGAGTGGGGTGCTCCACTTCCTCGACACCTTCATCAAGTTGCTCCCCCTGCTCAGCAACCTCGTCGGTCATACTTTCTGCACTTGTGGGATTGTTAGAAATAGAAGGAATAGTAACAAAGTTAGGAGTTATACCATTCTTCGCCTTTTTAACATATCAGCAGCAGTTCCAACCTCACTTTCTCGGAAGACTACATCTCTGCTTCTGATGACCTTCTTCTTTATAGGATCCCACAATCTGTACCCGAACTCTTCATCTCCATATCCGATAAATATGCAGGGAACAGATTTATCATCCAACTTTGTTCTCTCTCTTTCGGTACATGTGCAAAAGCTCTGCAACCGAACACCTTTAGATGCGAGTAGGACACCTCTTTATTGGTCTAAACTCTTTCTGGGATGTCAAACGCCAATGGAACTGACCTATTGATCAGGTAACATGTTGTTTGAACTACTTCACCCCAAAATGACTTAGGTAGTTTAGCCATTCTGAGCATGCTTCTCACCTTCTCCACGATAGTCCGGTTCATCCTCTCTACTACACCATTGTGCTGTGGGGTTCCAGGAACTGTCTTTTCATGTCTGATCCCATGACTTGAACAGTACTCTTCAAATTCCCTTGAAGTGTACTCTCCTCCATTGTCACTTCGGAGACGCTTTAACTTTTGACCTATCTCCCTTTCTACTAGAGCATGAAACTTCTGGAAAACTTGAAACACCTGATCTTTGGTTTTCAAAATATAAACCCACAATTTTCGTGAAGCATCATCAATAAAAGTAACAAAATATTTGTTACCGCCCATTGATTCAATTTCCATTGGGCCACAAACATCAGAATATACTAAATCAAGTATATTCAACTTTCTTTCAGACGATGTCTGAAATGACACTCTATGTTGTTTGCCAAATAAACAATAGTCACAAGGTTTTATCGTTGTACCTTTGGCATAATAAATGAGTGATTTCTTGGCAAGAATCTGCAATCCCTTCTCGCTCATATGACCCATTCTTTTATGCCAAAAATCTGCAGAAATCTCATCTTGTGCCGCATTCAATTCTCCTTGGCATATTTCTGCATTTGTCATGTACAACGTGCCACGAGCAACTCCCTATGAAATCACCAATGATCCCTTGGTGAGTCTAAACTTTTTATTTGCAAAATAGTTCTCGTATCCATCTCGGTCCAAAGAAATTCTCGAGATCAAGTTCATCCGCAAATCAGGTACATGCCGCACATCCTTTAGAACCAATGTGCATCCGACATTTGTCTTGATAAAAATGTCACCAATCCCGGAATCTTTGAGTAACTCGTATTACCCATTCTCACGGTGTCGAAATCACCTGCTACATATCTACAAAAAAGATCTCTTACCGGTGTGACATGGTAAGATGCCGATGTGTCAACCACCCATTCCGACTCTGGACCTGACAGGTGCATGCATTCCTCTTCATCATTTATAAAGAGGACAACATTGTTGTTGTTTTGCACCATGGCAGCTGTGTTGTCGTCATTCTTCTGGCCACTAGTTTCACCTTTGCCCTTCCTTGGATTTGGGCAATCTCTTTTGAAGTGACCTGGTTGATCACAATTGTAGCAATTTCTGGCTTTTGATTTGGATCGATTCTTTGACTTTCCACGAGCTCCGGATCTACCATAGTTGCTCGAACTCCTTTGATAATTCCTGCCTTGCCTTCTATGATAAGAGCCAGTCCTTGATTTTCAGGCTTCTTTCTCATCTTCTCATTGAGTAAAAGAGCCGATGTGACATCTTTCAACTCAATAGTAGTCTTACCGTGCAGGATGGTTGTTGCCAAATTATCATACGAAGATGGCAACGAGTTCAATAGCAAAATGGCTTTATCTTCCTCTTCGATTTTTACTCCAAGGTGTGCAAGCTGTGTGATTAGTCCGTTAAACAGATTTAAGTGCAACAAAAAATTCATACCTTCACCCATGTGTAGGGCGTATAACTGCTTATTCAGGTATAATTTATTTGTCGGCGTTTTGGACATGTATAGGCTTTCCAACCTTGTCCAAATTACATGTGCAGTGTCTTCATCAATGATGTTATTTACCACATCATGCGATAAGTGCAACCTGATTGCACTAGCAGCTCTTTCATCCAAGTCAGCCCAATCCTCAGCTTTCATGGTATCAGGCTTTTTGGCATCAGCAACTAGTACCTTGTGTAATCCTTGTTGGATGAGCAGATCCCTCATCCTTCTTTGTCATGTTGAAAAACCGTTATCTCCGTTGAATTTAGCTACCTCATACTTTACTCCGGACATTTTTATTTTTCACCGAGTATAGGACTACCAACAGTGAATAATATTTTAGTGAACGAGCAGAACCTGTTCTCTGATACCAGTTGTTGGGAATAAATCCCCTACCAAAATAATATTCACGGTAATAAAAGCGGAATAATAATGTAGCACCGAGATACGGTAATTAACAAGAATAAAAGAGTAACAATGACACCAAGATTTTTACGTGGAAAACCCTTCTGAATAAGGGAAAAAACCACGGCCCTGAGATGAGCAACTGATATCACTATAGTAAGGAATTTTACACTTTGTAGTTCCGAGTAAAATACTCCAAAGATCACTACAACACTCAAAAGAAATAACCCTCTTTTGATATTCTCACCTTACTACAATATCGCTCACTCTCTATTTTTCTCACAGACTATTTTCTTATACCCTGTCTGTGAAACCTTACTCTTTTTCACTCTTTCTGTTGGTGTATCAAAATGAGAGCCGAAGATCTCATTTTATAGGCAAAAATTTGGCAGCCTTGCACACCTTTCTTGAAATTTTTAATCAAAACAGAGAAAAAATATGGGCTGCTTGCAGCCATTGTTGACAAAGAAGAAGGAAGAAATTTTTTCTTCCTTGATTAAAGGGGGTGGACCCCATTAATGACAGCTCGCATTCCTAAGAGTAGCTGATCGAAGCAATTTTTAAGTAATATATTCCTTTATTTTATATTATTATAGTTCTATTGGTCAAAATTTGGATAGGATAATAGCTGCAAAGGGATGTGGTCAAGGATTAAGTCGACTACCGCATGAGGATGAAGAGTCGTCTTAAAAAATATTATTGCCAAGGTCGACCAAAGGTTGCATGAAAATAACAGTTGGATAAGTTAGAATAGAAGAAGTTTAAGAAATGTAGCTCAAAGTAACAATATAAAACAAGAAGATAGGTAGAATAAGAGAAAAATAGATAACTTTCTTATTTCTTCAAGCGTTCAATTGTGTCCCATTTCACATTTCATGCCTCTATTTATACTATTACATATGAAGTTTACAAAATGATTGTCTTAAATATGACATTAACAATTGAAATCATGGGGGAAGATCATGGGGAGGAGTTATGGAGGTGTGGGAGTTACAATCATAATGATGATGAGTAGTGTGAGGTTATTTATATCATGGGTGAAAGTAGTGGGAGTAGTAGACATCCATATTTACTAAATATTTTGTAACACTCCCTCTTGGATGTCCAAAAAAAATAATATGCATCGTTAAAACCTTACTAAGAAAAAACCCTATGGCAAAAAATTTTAGTAAAGGAAAAAGAGTACATATATCTGTAATATGATTTATTTGCTGCCTCATTAAAAACCTTACCAGTAAAATTCAGTGTGACAAAACCTAGGATAAGGGAGAAAGAGTACAGCGCGTATGTTACTCCCCCTCATGAAAATATCACTTTATTTCTCGAAGACGTTGTATTCCAATCTTCTGTCTCAACTTCTCAAATGTTGAGGTTGGTAAAGCCTTAGTGAACAGATCAACCAAATTTTCACATGAATGAGTCTGTTGAACATTAATTTTACCATTTTGTTGAAGATCATGCGTGAAAAAAAACTTTGCTGAAATATGCTTTGTTCTGTCTCCTTTGATGTATCCTCCTTTTAGTTGAGAAATACAAGCAGCATTATCTTCATATAGTGTTGTTGGATTATCCTTTTTCATAAGAAAACCACACATTTCCTGGATATGTTGAGTCATTGATCTCAACCAAACACATTCCCGACTAGCTTCATGCATGGCTATTATCTCAGCATGATTTGAAGTTGTCGCAGTTATTGTTTGTTTCATTGAATGCCATGATATAGCAGTACCTCCATATGTAAGCAAATAGCCTGTTTGAGATCAGGCTTTATGTGGATCAGACAAATAACCTGCATCGGCATAGCCAATTATTTCTGACTTGAATTCATTAAAATAAAACAATCTCATATCTATGGTTCCCTGAATATATCTAAATATATGCTTAACACCATTCCAATGTCTTCTTGTTGGGGAGGAGCTGAATCTTGCTAATAAGCTCACTCCAAAAGCAATATGTGGTCGAGTATTGTTGGCAAGATAGATCAGTACCCCAATTGCACTAAGATACGGAGTTTCATCACCAACGAGCTCTTCATCATTTTCTTGAGGTCGAAATGGATCTTTATTTATATCAAGCAATCTCACAACCATTGAGATACTCAATGGATGTGCATTATCCATGTAAAATCGCTTTAAAACCTTTTCAGTATATGTTGATTGATGGACAAAAATTTTATTTGGTACATGCTCGATTTGTAGGCCAAGACAAAATTTTGGCTTACCAAGATCCTTCATTTCAAACTCTTTCTTCAAACACTCTATAGCCTTTGGAAGCTCTTTATAAGTGCCAATGATATTCAAGTCATCAACAATATACATCTATGATGACAAATTCAGATCCAGGCCTCTTAATAAAGACACACGGGCAAATAGGGTCATTTTTGTACCCTTCCTTTAGCAAATACTCCCTAAGGCGATTGTACCACATCCTCCCTGATTGCTTCAATCCGTATAAGGATTTCTGAAGCTTTACTGAACAAGTTTCTCTTGAAATTTTATGTGCTTCAAGAACTTTAAATCCTTCAGGGATTTTCATAAAAATCCCATTATTCAGTGAGCCATATAAGTAGGTTGAGATAACATCCATCAACCGCATATCAATCTTTTCATGAACTGCCAGATTTATTAGATACCTGAAGGTAATTGCATCTATCATAGGAGAATATGTCTCCATATAATCAATGTCAGGCCTTTGCGAAAATCATTGTGCCACATGCCGTGCTTTATATCTTACGACTTCACCTTTCTCATTTCATTTTCGCACAAAAACCCATTTGTACCCCATTGGTTGACACCTTCAGGCGTTCGAACTATTGGTCCGAAAATTTCATGTTTTTCGAGTGAAGCCAATTCTGTTTGAATTGCGTTTTTCCATTTTGGCCAATCATTTCTCTGTCTACATTCATCGACAGATTTTGGCTCAAGATCTTTATCTTGTTGCATTATTTCAACTGCAACATTATATGCAAAATTGTTGTTAACAACAATGTTATTTCGGTTCCACCTTTTTCTGTAGAGACATAACTTATTGAGGTCTCTTCATTCATCATTTCTGGGTACTAGAACCTCCTGGGAGGTCTTATAAATTGCTATGTCTTTATGTTCCTCTTGAGCAATTGCCTCCATGTTATGATCAACTTGATCATTTGCTTCTTCCTTTTTCGGGGATTCTTATCCTTGGAACCAATTGGTCTACCACGTTTAAGGCATGGCCTAGACTCATTTGCATCATCATATTGTCCAGCTAGGACATCAACTCGAATTGGAGCATTTACAGCTGGAATATGCGATTTAGTAACCCGTGGAAGGTTAGTAAATGCATCTGGCAATTGATTTGCAATATTTTGCATATAAATGATCTTTTGAACTTCTTGTTCACATTGATTAGTACGAGGATCCAAATGATATAGAGATAATACGTTCCAATCTATCTCTTTTTCTAGTTGTTTATTTTCTCCTCTTAATGTTGGAAAAACTGATTCATCAAAATGACAATCAGCAAATCTGGCCGTAAACAAATCTATTATCATAGGCTCCAAATATTTAATAATAGAAGGAGATTCATAACCAACATATACTCACAACCTTCTTTGGGGACCCATCTTTGTACGTTGTGGTGGAGCAATTGGAACATATACCGCACATTGAAAAATTCTTAGATGGGAAATATTGACCAAAAGCCAACTTTGGGTAGACTTTATGATAACTGGTTGACCTTATGTGCACAAGTGCTGCTGCATGCAAAATAGCATGTCCCCACACTGAAAGGAAAAGTTTTGTCCTCATTAGCAATGGTCTAGCTATTAGTTGAAGTCGTTTAATTAATGATTCTGCTAGACCATTTTGAGTATGAACATGAGCAATCGAATGCTCAACTTTTATCCAGTGGCCATACAATAATCTGTAAAGGCCTGAGATGTAAATTCACCGGCATTATCAAGACAAATTATCTTAATTTCATAATCTAGAAATTATTCTCTTAACCTTATTGTTTGGGCCAACAATCTCGCAAATGCCATATTACGAGTTGACAATAAGCACACATGTGACCATCTTGTAGATGCGTCTATCAAGACCATAAAATACTTGAATGGTCCACATGGAAGTTTTATAGGACCACATATATCATCCTGTATACGTTCCAGAAATGCAGGGGATTCAATCCTAACTTTAGTTGTTGATGGTTTTATAACTTATTTTTCTTGAGAACAAGCAGCACAAGAGAATTCCTTAAATTGAAGAATCTCCTTGTTCTTCAATGTGTGCCCATTTGAATTCTCCATTATTCTGCGCATCATGTTATAACCGGAATAGCCCAACCCGTCATGCCAAATGATAAAATCATTAGAGTTAGTGAACATATTGTTTACTGTGGCATGTGATTCAACCACACCGATGTTTGTGTGATACAACCCAGAAGTAAATGCGGGTAATTTTTCGTGCACATATCTTTTACCCGCTTTTATTGTAATAGTATAAAGGTAGTCAATCTTTCCTTCATTTGATGTCCCAACATTGTAGCCATTTTGGCGAATAGCTTTGAAACTCAACAAGTTTCTTTGAGACTTACTACAATATAATGCATTATCAATAGTTAATGGCGTTAATCCAGGTAATAATAAGGCCGCTCTTCCAGATCCCTCAATCAACTTTGTACTACCGGATATTCTATTAACATATGCCTTTTTCATAATCAAATAAGAGAAAAATTTGTTTTCTCTTAATATTGTGTGAGTTGTAGCACTATCCAAAAGACATAAATCTTCATTACTCATCTTGGATCCAATTGAAGACTGGAGAATTTTAATTTCTTCATAAAAAATAAAAGTACATCATGAGAAATACATAAAAACTAACATTACCAACGACAACATAAGAAAATTTAAGTAATACTTGAAAATAAAAACAACTTCAGATGAAACAAAAACACTGAAAATAAAAATAACAACATAATTGCATTCCCCAGTAAAATGATCAAACATTAGTTTTGATCTCCAAAGAAATCTTCAACTTTTTTTTATTAGTATCAACTGTCATTTTCATTGATTCAAAAAGATATGTACAATACATTCCTATGGTAGTAGTATGGACTCCTACTACTCATTTACATTTGACTCTAACTATAATCTCATACTAACATGTAACTATTAATCAAATCTAAGGATAGCAGTTGAGTTTATGTAGCCCTTCTTGCCACCTTTTACATTTCCTACTTCTTGTATGTATCAACACTGCCACTTCCTTACAAAATTGATCTTCATTAAAAGCCTTGTTCTCAAATCTAATAGAGTTCCTGCTCCTCCATATCAATGCAACAGTAGTCACAAAAGCAGTTGCAATAATTGCCTGCTGCCAGTTTCTACTTCTAGCCTTACTGCATATCCACTTTAGCTCATCCTCCCAAGTGATAGCTGCTCGCTGGTATCAATCCAATTGCAGATTCTGAGCCATAATCTGTTGGTAACTGGGCATGCAAAAAACAGGTGTTCAAATCTTTCATCTTGCTGTTTGCAGAAAACAAATGCATATCAACTCCAATCTTGTGTAATCTATCAATGGTAGGCAATCTGTGTTGGGCTGCTAACCACACTGTAAAATTATGTCTTGGTTGTACATTTGCAGTCAGCATCACATTCCTCCAACCAACCTTGCTATAATTAGGAAGCATAGCAAGATATAACTGGTGAATTTGAAACTTGTCCAGCTTACACAATGATTTCAGCCTGCAGTAGAGGGTGCCTTGCAACTGTTGGTTCTCCATGATATCAGTCCTACAATCCAATATTTTCCTAATAATCCAAAGATGCATTCCTTGGCAGAGGTACATGGTTGATATCATTCTGTTTTATGTAATAACACTGGAGCCATTTTATCCATAGGCAATCTTTTTTCCTAGCAAGATCCCAGAGCAATTTTGTTATAGCTGCCTTATTCCAAGTGTTGGAAACACGTTTCAAATGCAATATACTAAACGTGTGTTCTTTTGTAGGTTTTGATGAATGTCAAACAAAGCAAAAAGCGATATATAGCAGTACTCAAGGACAAGCACAAAATGGATGCATTACAAGAAGCTCAAGACAAAGTTTAGAAATGTTATAATTGAGTCAATATTAATTGTGATCTTGATTCCTCAACTTGGCTCATAACATGGCTTCTCTACTAAAATTATTTTTTCCAAAATCATGCATATTTAAATTAAGTGTCAAATGATTTTAAACTATGCATATTTACATTTGTTAAAATGTTTTCCAAGCATGCCTCAAAAATCTGGGCTAAGATAATCGATTATGTACTTATGATAATCGAGTATCTCTAAGCCAAGACTGCATGACAATCGATTGTGAATTAATGATAATCGATTGTGAGTAAGTCAGTTAACATCAGGTTTTTGCAAACTGCATAACAATCGATTGTGTACTTATGATAATCGATTGTTAACTGAGGCAAAGTTTTCAAAACTCATAAAAATCGATTATGAACTAATGGTAATCGATTAGAATGAAGAAAAATGTCTCCCAGTGATTTTAAATAAAATGATAATCGATTGTGGCTTTTGATAATCGATTATATATGAGACAGAGAGTTTTGAAATTAATTAATAATCGATTATTCCATTTGATAATCGATTGTTGAAGCTGACCGTTGTCATATATTTTCAATTACCGTCAGGTAATCAATTGTTGATATTTAACAATCGATGTTTTGCGTAAAATCTGGAAAAGATTTTCTGAACGTTGTTAAAATAATCGATTGTTGATTTCCGGACAATCGATGTTTTATGCCAAAAATTGGAAAGGATTTCTTAACGTTATAAATAATCGATTATTGATTTGAAGTAATCGATTGTTGACGTAAAATCTGGGATTGAATTTTTGATCTGATAGGCAAACAATCGATTGTTTAGTCTTGACAATCGATTGTCACTGAGTAATTTCAGCAATCCTTAATTGGCAATTAGGCAACGGTAAGACTGAGTTTCTCACCTATAAATACAGCTTCAACTCAGTGTTTTCACAACAACAACATATACACTTTGAGTATTTTCATTGCTAAAAGCTTTCTTACATTGATCATCATTTTCCATTCATCCATAAAGCTTTTTGAAGAGCCATTCTATTGAGCTAAGTTGTTGTGATCTTGAGCGTACTATTTCTACTCATATCTACTCATTAAGGAGTGCTTTGTAAAGTGAGTGTGTTTTGTGTTTGTAAGAGAATTGCGATTCTCGTTTGTTGAGGAACTTGTGATTCCTCGGTTGAAGTCTTTGGGATTGTTATCCCCGAGCAGTTGAAGTCTTTGGGATTGTTATCCCCGAGCAGTTGAAGTCTTTGGGATTGTTATCCCCGAGCAATTGAAGTCTTTGGGATTGGTATCCCCGAGCAATTGAAGTCTTTGGGATTGTGATCCCCGAGCACCTAGGTGAGGCTTGTGTCCTCAGCTGTAACGGTTTGTTAAGCACCCGTAAGCTTGACAAGTTTAGTGGAAATCTCGAGAGAGTCTCTCGGGGACTGGACTAACCACGTTTGTGGCCAACCAGGATACATCATTGTGTAAGTTTATTCTACTGCACTTGTTTTAATTTCTGCAAAGTTTTTAAATTCCGCACTAAAACGCTTAATAATTTTAAAACGCTATTCACCCCCCCCCCCTCTAGCGTAAAGCGTATTGTCCAACAATTGGTATCAGAGCCATACTCTCTGAAAAACTTAACCGTTTGAGAGAACCATCCATGGCTTCTACTCTAAATTTCTTTGCAGGAATAGGTGAAGGAGAATGCAGCATGTCGCCTCCAATATTAGACGAAAACGACTACTCAGTCTGGAAATATCGGATGCAAGTTTTTACAATGGCAAACGATTTGTATCTATGGCAAGCTATTAAACACAGTGATCAACTGACGACAAAAGTCGGGAAAGATAAGGTAAGTGAATACAACACTAAAGCTATGAATATATTACATAACGCCTTGAACCAGGAACTTTGGCGAAAAATCTCCCACTATAAAACTGCTAAGGAAATGTGGGACAAACTTGAGGAATTGCACGAAAACACGCCTCAAAAAGCGGTCAGCACAAACGATAAATCAACTGGTCAGTGCCTCATGGCAGACGAAAAAGACGAGGTAAGTACATCTAACGATATGCAAATTGCTTATAACAAACTGCATGATGAGTTGGTAAATGCTTCTAAGACTATTAAAGATTTACAAAGAACTCTTTCTTTACAAGAAGAGGATTTTCAAAAACAACTCTTTTTAAAAGACAAGGACTTTGAAGAACGTCTTTCTTTAGCTCAAAAAGGTGTTGAAAATCTGTCTCGTGATAACGAGAATCTTGCAAATGAAAATCAATTTTTGTTAAATGATAGTATAGAACTTAGACAAGTCATCAAGACTATGCATGAAGCCTCTTGTGTTGATAAATGCTCTACTTGTACTGCTTGTGAGTCCTTAAAACTAGAAAACACAGAACTTAGGAAAACATTAGAAACACGTAGTAAAGAAGTTCCTAAAGTTGTTGAAAAAGAAACGCCTAAGAAATATCAACGGCATAAAAACAAAAACTTCACTACTCCACCTAGAAATAACTCTAAGGTATTAAACAAGCCTAGAACAAATTCTTTTAGACCACCTAGACATTATGCTAGAATGTATGAAAATAAGGGTAGAACTAATATCTTTAGACAACCTAGATCCGAATCTAGGATTCTTGCAAACAAGCCTACAAATAGTAATTTTCGGCAACCAAGAAATAACTCTAGGAACGAGCTTAGACCACCTAGACATGACACTAGGTCCTTCAACAAGTCTAGCACTAATAACTTCAGACCATCTAGATATTATACTAGAAATGGGAACAATATGTCTAGTGTTAATCTTTTTCATTCGCCTAGAACTTTGTTGGCTCAACCTAGGCATCAACACAACCCGAACGTAGTATGTCATTACTGCAATCGTATAGGTCATATTGCACCTATGTGTTTTACAAAGCATAGAGATTCTTCATATTATTATGGTCGTTATTTGCCTAACCCCCAAGGACCCAAAATGGTATGGGTACCTAAAGAATATTAATTTGCTTTGTAGGTGTGCTTGAAGGGATCAAGTGTACTATGGTACCTTGACAGTGGATGCTCCAGACACATGACAGGAGACGAATCCAAATTCCTTCAACTAGAGCACAAAGAAGGAGGAAGCGTTGTATTCGGTGACAACAATAAAGGACAAATTATTGGCATCGGATCGGTCGGTAAGAATGAAAAATCCTCTATAAAGCATATATTACTTGTCAAAGGTTTAAAGCATAATCTCTTGAGCATAAGTCAATTATGTGACAAGGGAAATCTTGCGTTGTTTGATTCGGATGAGTGTTTAGTGTTTAGACGTAGTGACTTCAAGATTATTCTACGTGGTTTTAGAGTTGACAATATTTACATGGTTGATCTTGAAAACTCCTCATCCGAGTATGTTGATTGTTTGTTGAGCAAAGATGATAATGTGTGGTTGTGGCATCGTAGAGTAGCTCATATGAACATGCATCTTTTAAATAAATTGATTTCTCAAAATCTAGTGATTGGTCTTCCCAACTTAAAATTTGAAAGTGATACTATTTGTGATTCATGTCAAAAGGGGAAGCAAACAAGAGCATCTTTTAAATCCAAAAATGTTGTTTCAACCTCTAGACCTTTACAACTATTGTATATGGATTTATTCGGACCATCCCGTATCGAAAGTCTAGGAAGAAATAGATATGCTTTTGTAATTGTTGATGATTTCTCTAGATTTACATGGACATTATTTCTTGCACATAAAAGTGATGCATTTCTTAGCTTCAAGCTTTTTCTTAAAAGAGTTCAAAATGAAAAGGAATCAACTGTCACTTCCATTAGAAGTGATCATGGGGGAGAGTTTGATCACAATCTCTTTGCGGATTTTTGTGATGAACTCGGAATCGAGCATACCTTTTCCGCTCCACGTACACCACAACAAAACGGGGTGGTGGAAAGGAAAAATAGGAGTCTCGAAGAGATGGCTAGAACCATGCTCGACGAAGCTAAGATTCCCAAACACTTTTGGGCAGACGCCGTGATTACCGCATGCTATGTTTTGAATAGAGTAGCAATTCGGCCGATACTCTTAAAAACCCCATATGAACTCTACAAAGGTAGAAAACCTAACATTTCACATTTACGTGTTTTTGGTTGTAAATGTTTTGTGCATAACAATGGAAAGGACCAACTAGGAAAATTTGATGCAAAGTCGGATGAAGGTATCCTCATTGGCTATTCTTCTCGTAGTAAAGCTTATAGCGTTTTTAATAAAAGAACCCAAGTTGTAGAGGAATCTCCTCATATTGTATTTTCCGAAGATAATACTCGCTTGGCGAGAAAGGATTGTGGTCTTGATCTTTCAGGCATTCTGGAAAGTCTAAAGGACAAAATTCAAGAAGAACCACCAAGGAAAGAAATTGACAAAACGGTGGAACAACCAATTGAAGAAGCTCCTCAACCGGAAAATGAACCAAAAGAGCAAATAGAATGGAGGACAGTCAAAGACCATCCTCTCGATCAGGTAATAGGCGACGTTGGAGGGAAGGTAAGTACCCGGAGCTCCCTTAGAAATACCTTAGATCTTACTGCTTTTGTTTCTCAAATTGAACCCAAAACCATCTCTGAAGCAATTGGGGATGAATTTTGGACCTTGGCAATGCAAGAGGAGCTTAACCAATTCAAACGTAACAACGTTTGGGATTTGGTGCCAAGACCCGAAGGTCATACCATAATTGGTACGAAATGGGTTTTTCGAAATAAATTAGATGAAAATGGCATAATCACTAGAAATAAAGCTAGGCTTGTGGCTCAAGGCTATAATCAAGAAGAAGGGATTGATTATGATGAGACATATGCTCCGGTAGCTAGATTAGAGGCCATCCGTTTGTTGCTTGCTTTTGCATCTTCTATGAATTTCATTTTATATCAAATGGATGTGAAAAGTGCCTTTTTAAATGGTTTTATTCAAGAAGAAGTTTATGTAAAGCAACCCCCCGGTTTTGAAGACTTTAATTTTCCTAATCATGTTTTCAAACTCAAAAAGGCCCTTTATGGTTTAAAACAAGCTCCTCGAGCTTGGTATGAAAGGTTGAGTAAATTTCTTTTAGAAAATAATTTTATTCGTGGAAAAGTTGACACAACTTTATTTGTCAAGCATGAAAATAATGATATCTTGCTAGTTCAAATATATGTAGATGATATCATTTTTGGTGCTACTAACAATGCTCTATGCAAGGAATTTTCAAACTTAATGACTAGCGAATTTGAGATGTCCATGATGGGTGAGTTACAATTCTTTTTGGGATTACAAGTAAAACAAATGAAGGAAGGTACATTCATTTGTCAAAGCAAGTATTGCAAAGAACTGCTTAAACGTTTTGATATGAACAATGCAAAGGAAATGGCAACTCCCATGAGCACATCCGATCATCTCGACAAAGATGAAAAAGGTAAGGAAGTCGACATCAAAAAGTACCGAGGTATGATTGGCTCTCTTCTTTATCTTACTGCTAGTCGTCCGGACATCATGTTTAGCGTGTGCGTCTGTGCCCGTTATCAATCATGTCCGAAAGAGTCTCACCTTACTGCGGTAAAGCGGATTCTAAGGTATCTTGTCGGTACTACCAATATGGGTCTATGGTACCCCAAAGGTTCTTCATGCCAACTTATTGGCTATTCCGACTCCGATTTTGCTGGATGCAAATTGGACCGCAAGAGCACTAGCGGCACTTGCCACTTGCTCGGTAGCGCTTTAGTTTCTTGGTTTAGTAAGAAGCAAGTTAGTGTTGCGTTGTCCACAACCGAGGCTAAATATGTAGCCGCGGGGAGTTGTTGCGCTCAAATCCTATGGATGAAACAACAACTCTTGGACTATGGCCTACGTCGTGACCACATTCCTCTTAGATGTGACAACACTAGTGCCATATGCTTGACGAAGAACCCCATTCTTCACTCGCGAACAAAACACATTGAAATTAGACATCATTTTATTAGAGATCACGTTCTAAAAGGCGATGTCGAAATTGAATTTGTTGAAACAAAAAGCCAATTGCCAGACATCTTTACAAAGCCCTTAGATAAAGAGTCCTTCTTCCGAATTCGTAGTGAACTCGGGATCCTCGACTCCACGTTGATCTAAGTCATGCATTGCATTTTATTTCTTACATAATTTCTAACTTGAGCGTCGGAGGCGTCTAACACTTTTTTGCAGGTATCACCCTAAAGAAAAGGGGATCATAAAAGCATGACGCAAAATACTCAAGTATTCTACAGGAAAATCGCCGTCAAACAATCGATTACTGTATCAATAATCGATTACTTTTGTTATCTTTATTTTCCAATAAATAAACTTTTGTTTATTTCATATTTTTTTGCATATTCTTCTCTTGTATATATTTTTGCTAATGGCAAAAGGGGGAAGAAACGGGATATCAAGAAGTATGCTATATCACTCTCAACTTCATTCATGCTTAAAGTGAGGGGGAACATGAATTTATTGCATATATCCCGCTTATGTTTGCCATTATCAAAAAGGGGGAAATTGTTGGAAACACGTTTCAAATGCAATATACTAAACGTGTGTTCTTTTGTAGGTTTTGATGAATGTCAAACAAAGCAAAAAGCGATATATAGCAGTACTCAAGGACAAGCACAAAATGGATGCATTACAAGAAGCTCAAGACAAAGTTTAGAAATGTTATAATTGAGTCAATATTAATTGTGATCTTGATTCCTCAACTTGGCTCATAACATGGCTTCTCTACTAAAATTATTTTTTCCAAAATCATGCATATTTAAATTAAGTGTCAAATGATTTTAAACTATGCATATTTACATTTGTTAAAATGTTTTCCAAGCATGCCTCAAAAATCTGGGCTAAGATAATCGATTATGTACTTATGATAATCGAGTATCTCTAAGCCAAGACTGCATGACAATCGATTGTGAATTAATGATAATCGATTGTGAGTAAGTCAGTTAACATCAGGTTTTTGCAAACTGCATAACAATCGATTGTGTACTTATGATAATCGATTGTTAACTGAGGCAAAGTTTTCAAAACTCATAAAAATCGATTATGAACTAATGGTAATCGATTAGAATGAGAAAAATGTCTCCCAGTGATTTTAAATAAAATGATAATCGATTGTGGCTTTTGATAATCGATTATATATGAGACAGAGAGTTTTGAAATTAATTAATAATCGATTATTCCATTTGATAATCGATTGTTGAAGCTGACCGTTGTCATATATTTTCAATTACCGTCAGGTAATCGATTGTTGATATTTAACAATCGATGTTTTGCGTAAAATCTGGAAAAGATTTTCTGAACGTTGTTAAAATAATCGATTGTTGATTTCCGGACAATCGATGTTTTATGCCAAAAATTGGAAAGGATTTCTTAACGTTATAAATAATCGATTATTGATTTGAAGTAATCGATTGTTGACGTAAAATCTGGGATTGAATTTTTGATCTGATAGGCAAACAATCGATTGTTTAGTCTTGACAATCGATTGTCACTGAATAATTTCAGCAATCCTTAATTGGCAATTAGGCAACGGTAAGACTGAGTTTCTCACCTATAAATACAGCTTCAACTCAGTGTTTTCACAACAACAACATATACACTTTGAGTATTTTCATTGCTAAAAGCTTTCTTACATTGATCATCATTTTCCATTCATCCATAAAGCTTTTTGAAGAGCCATTCTATTGAGCTAAGTTGTTGTGATCTTGAGCGTACTATTTCTACTCATATCTACTCATTAAGGAGTGCTTTGTAAAGTGAGTGTGTTTTGTGTTTGTAAGAGAATTGCGATTCTCGTTTGTTGAGGAACTTGTGATTCCTCGGTTGAAGTCTTTGGGATTGTTACCCCCGAGCAGTTGAAGTCTTTGGGATTGTTATCCCCGAGCAGTTGAAGTCTTTGGGATTGTTATCCCCGAGCAATTGAAGTCTTTGGGATTGGTATCCCCGAGCAATTGAAGTCTTTGGGATTGTGATCCCCGAGCACCTAGGTGAGGCTTGTGTCCTCAGCTGTAACGGTTTGTTAAGCACCCGTAAGCTTGACAAGTTTAGTGGAAATCTCGAGAGAGTCTCTCGGGGACTGAACTAACCACGTTTGTGGCCAACCAGGATACATCATTGTGTAAGTTTATTCTACTGCACTTGTTTTAATTTCTGCAAAGTTTTTAAATTCCGCACTAAAACGCTTAATAATTTTAAAACGCTATTCACCCCCCCCCCTCTAGCGTAAAGCGTATTGTCCAACACCAAGTAGTCATATCTATGATGTTGAGACCCCCAGCAGATATAGGTTTACATACTCTCTCCCATGCAACCAAGGCTCTTTTAGATATAGAAGCATTACCTGTCCATAGAAAGGACCTGCAGACTGCCTCAATAGCCTTCAGTACCTTCTTTGGTATTATGAAAATCTGTGCCCAATATGTTTGGATGCCAAATAACACTGCTTTTATCAATTGGCATCTCCCTGCATAAGATAACATTCTGGCAGACAAACATGTGACTCTGGCAGTAATCTTCTCAATCAAAGAAGAGTATTGATGTATAGCAAGTTTCTTGGAGCTAAGAGGAATCCCAAGGTGCTTAAAAGGAAGTTGTCCCTCACTGAATCTCAGCTGCTCCACAAGTTCATTCCTAACAGACTGTTATACCCCAGCCAAATATATAGCACTTTTGATGTTGTTTGCTTTCAATCCTGATGCTGCAGAAAAGTTATGAAAAGCCTCTTGCAGTATCTGAATAGAAATCCAATCAGCTCTGCAGAACACTAGGAGATCATCAGCAAAGCAAATATGCACACAGTTTAGCTTCCTGCATTTAGGATGGAAGTTGAAGTCTCCATTTCTATGAATCTGTTGCAGCAGTCTGTTAAGATACTCCATTGCAGGCACAGACAAATAGGGAGACATATGATCCCCTTGCCTAATCCCTCTCCTAGCCTTGAAAGGTTTGGTGAACCCCCCATTTAGCATTAAGGTATATGAAACAGTGGATACACATGCCATTATCCAGTTGAGGAACTTTGCAGGAAATCCAATATCAATAAGAACATGTTTAAGGAAGCCCCATTCTAAAGTATCATATGCTTTCCTTAAGTCTACCTTAAGGACACATCTAGGAGACACACCTTTCCTTGTGTATCCCTTGAAGATTTCATGACTGAGTAGAATGTTATCAATGATACTCCTTCCTTCAATAAATGCTGATTGGGACTGGCCAACTATGCAGCCAATTACAGTTTTCATTCTGTTTGTAATAACCTTGGCTATGATTTTATAAACAGTTGTACAACAGGCAATAGGTCTATAATATTTGACATTTGTAGGATTATTACCTTTAGGCACAAGTGCTATTGCTGTAGTAGTTATCATACTAGGCATATTGCATGTATTAAAGAAATCCATAGTAGCAGCAACTGTATCCTCTTGCACTATCTCCCAGTTCCTTGTGAAGAACTCCACAGGAAAACCATCCACACCAGGGGCTTTATCTTTTGGATCTCCCTTATAGCTTCTTCAATCTCCTCCACTGTGACTTCTTGGATTAATTCTCTCTATTGTGCTGCAGTGAGACATGTTCCCTCTTTCATAACACTAGTGTTGATACAAGGGATTTCCTCAGCACACTCTCCCATCAGTGATTTGAATACCTGAACAAACTCCTGCTCCACAGCTAATGGATCTGTCAGTTTGTCACCTAGTTCAGTATATATAGAGCTAATGTTATTCTGACTGGTTCTAATCTTCCATTGAGCATGAAAATACTTTGTGTTGGCATCTCCACACTGAATCCAGGTAGCTTTGGGTTTCTGTCTCATAACATGTTCCTCCACCTTACTCCATTTTTCAATTTCAAATAGTGCATTCTTCTCAACATTGAGTAGATTCTGTGCAAGAGGATCTTGGTGCATCTGGCTCTGAACAATCTCCAATGTTTCTCTTGCTTGCACAAGTTTCTGCTTATAGGCTGCCATCTGTCTATTAATACCTTTCAGTTCTTGCTTCAATATTTTCAGCTTAGTCCATACCTTCTGCATAGGTGGACCTTCATATTGCTGTGCGCAGGCATTTTCCAGAACAGATTTGAACTGAGGCTCCTCCATAACTGCATTATAGAATCTGAATGGTTTGGGGTGTAATAGCCTTTGACTGCCAAACTTGACAAGTATAGGAGAGTGGTCAGATACAGAAGGGTTCATGTATTCTGCCTCAAGATGCCCATACTGTTGGATCCATTGGAAGTTACCAAGTGCCCAGTCAATTTTGCTATACACTCTAGTATTAGCATCCTGCTTGTTTGACCAGGTATAATACCAACCTTTAGCTCTGGGAGGAGTAAGTTGAATGACATCTACAGTCTCTTTGAAATCCTTGACTTCAGCATCTGTGACAGGGGATCCAATTCTATCCTCAGAATTCATCACAGTATTGAAATCCCCACTAAGTAACCAAGGATCCTGGCTGGGAATACTGACTGCCTTTAAGTCACACCATAACCTCAACCTACTGCCTGCAGTATTATGAGCATATACTACACTCAAATGGAATCTGATTGAAGTTTGTGTGTCCTCCACCATACATTGGATGAATTGATCAGTCACAGTAGATATGGATACTTGGATGTGAGATTTCCATAGTAACCATATCCTACCATTGACAGCCTTAGCATAATTACATTGAACCTTCCATCCTTTAGCCACCCTTGCCAGAATTCTTTTTGCTTTATGCTCCTTAACTCTAGTTTGAAGGACTCCTATAATATCTACTTTATTTACAGACAGGAAGTTTTTTAGTTCCTCCTGTTTGTGGGCTTGGTTAAGCCCTCTAATATTCCAGGTAGTAACAATCATGAAGTATTAGATCTAATACTCCAAGAAGGTCCTGGATCCACTTGGTATCCCCTTCTATCATCAGCCATAACAGTTGCCACAGCCTTCCCTCTATCTGCGGTTGTATTCATATCCTCACTCAGTACAGGGAGATCCCCTGAGGCTACTGTGATCCTGCCATGTTCATCTAATGTCTGCTGAGCTTCAGTATTGTTCACCATCTGCACAACTTCAGTGTGCCCAATTGAATTTGCCTCCACTTGCTTTGTTTCAGTAACAGTTTGATCTGGCCCAGGATCTACTGCATCTGCAACTTTTGGCAGCCACTCCTGCCTTGGGTATTGTCTTTGCTTCCTAGTTCTTTTCCTTTTCCCTTTTACCTGTTCATCCCTCTCCAGGTCTGCATCATTTTTGATATTGTGCCAGCATTCAATTTCATCATGTTCAAACTTTAGACAATGATTGCAGAAGCTTGGCTTCCAATCATACTCTACTTGTTGCACTTTCATACCATAGGGAGTTTCAATTTCAATCTCATCAGGCAGGGAATAAGCAGCATCAACTTCTACTAAAACTCTTGCAAATGAGATTTTCTCAAAGTGTGCTGTGTATTTGTCTGTGTATAGTGGTTTTCCCACTACACTCGCCATTTTACTCAAGACATCCACTGACCAGTAGCCCACTGGAAGGCCTGGGAATCTGATCCATATCAGGGACAGTGCTGAGCACAGCATTTTGAAAAGAGAAATCAATCTCCCATGGTATCAGTACCATAGGCTTATTCCTGTACGTGTATGGTCCAGATTGTATAACCATCTCTTTATCCTCCTTGCTATTGAATCTAAAAATACAGTATCCCTCATCATGCAATAGGATCTGAGGTTTGGATACAAAGTTCCAAGCATGCAGTACAAAATTCTCTATCGATTTAACATTTGGATTATCACCAATAACATATCATATTAAAGCATTCGCCCAGTAATCTACCTGCGATTGTAGATCTTCAACACTGAGTTTTACCACTTTTTGTCCATTCCTTTCAATCGGAGGCACAAATGAAAGCGTCTTACCCATTTGTGCATCTCTATTTCCCCTGACAACTTCAGCAGCTGTTTGGACTGGTTTTGCAGGTTCACTCACTTCAGAAAATTGTAATCTCCTCGCAGTTGAACCAATCATCTCTTCAGTACCCTTCGAAAGTGTATTGTCTGCTTCTTCAGTCACTGCATGTGCAATTACTTGCGATTGGTACTTCTGAGGGAGGAAGTTACCAAATGTTAGGGGTTCAAGCGTCGTGGTAACACCATGAGCAGGTGTAACAAGTTGAGGAGGTGCTATGGAAGTAGTCGGAGCAGCAGTTCGCTGTCGTCTGGCCATTTTCGGCGTCAATCTCGCCTTGCTATTGTACACCGATATGACTGTTCTATTGCTAAGTTAACCTGCGCCGAGAGCGTTTCATTTATTCAAGTTGTTCTTTTTTTGTTAAAGAAATCTTCAACTTCCAAATGAGTAAGATCATCGAGGCCTTGAAAATCATCATCATTCAAAGTAAGATTTGCCTCGACATTGTCATCATTTTTGTTTGAAGGCCCTGCCTCAAAATTATTTTTAAAGGTCAAGTGTGACCCTACTGGGGCATTAGCAGAAGATGCTCCAACATTATTTGCCTTTATTTTGATGGATTTTTGATGAAGCGTGACAAAATGCTCAGGTGCACGACATTCAATCTTCCAATGCCTTTCATGCCACAACGCTGGCAATTACCACTTTTTCCTCATGAAGGATTGTTTTGAGAACCCATATTGTTCTCTCGTTTGCCATAAACACCACGTTGACAACTATTATATCATCTCTTACCATTTCTATGCCCACGTACATTCATATGGTCATGATTATTATTCTATCTTTTTCAGATTTATCACGTCTAACTACCATATTCGCTTCAGGAAGCAGAGCTGACCCTGTGGGACGGGCTTCATGATTTTTCAGCAAAAGGGTATTATGTTGCTCAGCCAGCAGAAGGCATGAGATCAATTCAGAATACTTATTAAACTCCTTTCACGGTATTACTGTTGTAATACCATATTTAAGGCATGAAAAGTCGTAAAAGTCTTTTCCAACAAATCCTCATCATTCACAACTTCCCCACATAATTCTAATTGGGAAGTTATTCGGAATACATCAGAGTTATACTCACCTACGGTCTTAAAATCTTGCAACCGTAAGTGCATCCACTCATATCGAGCCCTTGGCGATACCGTAGCCTTTTAAGGTGATCATACCTTTCCTTCAGGCAGTCCATAATTCAAGTGGATCTTTCAGTATTAAATATTCAACCTTCAAACCGTCATCCAAATGATAACGAAGGAAAATTATGGCATTCGCTTTGTCCTGGCTTGATGCCTCATTACCCTGAGTAATGGTGTTACCAAGGCCTTTGGAGGCTAAGTGAATCTCAGCATAGAGAACCCATGATAGGTAATTCTTTCCACAAATATCAAGGGCCACAAACTCAAGCTTTGACAAATTCAACATAGTAAAAACTATCAAATAAAATAAATGAATTAGAAATGATTAAGATAATAATAAAAATAAATAAATGGATATAAACATTACGAATGTTTAAATTATGTTGTCGTAATAAATATATTGGAAATGATGACTTTAACCTATTTATTAGAATCTATGCAGGTTTCAGAACGTAAAGTTATGTATTATATCAAACAACAATTTCTATAAATGAAGATAAAATATTGATAATAATATAGGATTAAATGATGGCTTATACGCCAATAACAATCAATCTATCATGTTTGCTACAGTGTAGTGTGATTCGTAATGATCACTAATCATGATAACAGTTTGACTTAATTCACACGGTACAATACCAGTAGAAATGGTAAGAAGAGGGAAAAAAATATAGAAGATAACATGTTATACCTTTCGGATGAAGAATTGCACTTAACTTTGGAGAGGGATAGAGTCGTGCTGATAAAGTATTAAGAAATGCAGCTCAAAGTAACAATATAAAACAAGAAGATAAGTAGAAGAAGAGAATAAGAAATAACTTTCTTATTTCATCAAGTGTTCAAGCGTGTTCCATCTCACATTTCATGCCTCTATTTATACTATTACATATGAAGGTTATAAAATGATTGTCTTAAACATGACATTAACAATTGAGATCATGGAGGAAGATTATGGGGATGGGTTATGGAGGTATGGGAGTTACAAGTAGTGGGAGGTTATTTACATCATGAGTAAAAGTAATGGGAGTAGTGGACACCTATATTTACTAAATATTTTGTAGCAAGAAGGAATATTTCATTGAATATTCTTTCAGTTAGTACAAGAGGGGTTGCTCTGATGGTAAGCAACCCCCACTTCCAACCGATAGGTTGTGAGTTCAAGTCTTCCCAAGAGCAAGGTGGGAAGTTCTTGGAGGGAAGGATGCTGGGGGTCTATTTGGAAACAGCCTCTCTACCCAAGGGTAGGGGTAAGGTATGCGTACACACTATCCTCCCCAGACCCCACTAAGTGGGATTATACTGGTTGTTGTTTTATTCTTTCAGTTATACTTTTTTAGAGTTCCTCAAGAATATCTCCTATAAATACAACAACAACAACAACCTGGTATAATCCCACTTAGTGGGGTCTGGGGAGGGTAGTGTGTAGCAGACTAGGGGTGGGCATATATCGGGTAAAACCGATAACTCGGACCGTTAATTCTTTATTGGGTTATCGATATTGGGTTAACGGTTCGGTAACGGGGTAAAAAAAATTTATTGGGTTATCAGTTCGGTCCCGATTTGCATTTTTGTTATTGGGTAAAAACCAATAACCCAATAAGAATGAAGTAATTTACTAATCTATCCTTAAGTATATACTAGGATTTTATTTTACTAATTCCCTTCCCTCTTCAGTTCACTCAGTCTTCAGTCATTAGTCGTCTCTCGTTTTCTCTCTCATTATGTTTCCGCCGCAGCTCCCAACTCCCAACAGTTAATCGTGTCGTGTAACGCCAATGCCTGAGCCTCATCTCTCAAGCTCACCACCAGTTCTCCGCCAGACGCCACGCCAGTGCCTGAGCCTCACCAGTTCTTCGCCAGTCAGGACGACTCACTCCATCACTCGTCAATCGCTTCATGTAAGTTTTGTCTCAAGATTTTTCTGTTTGCGCCCTGTTAATTGTTCTATTAGCTCAAGAGTTTTGCCTCTGTTTGCTTCTGATTTTTGCCTCTGTTTGCTCATGATTTTTGCCTCTGTTTTCTTTTAAATCAAACTCACAGTGACACAAAAACATGGCTGAAACTCAGTATTTAACTCTGTTGTTTAGCGAATTAAGTTCATCAGTATGATATGGAAAAGTTATGTAAATTGATTTTTCTGTCTCTAATTTATAATGACAGTAAGAAACGCATTAGCATCATAGTTCTGTCTCTAATTTACTCACGTGAAGGTGCTTTTAATTTTCAAAGCACTTTTAATTTTCAGCATTCAACACTTTTAATATTTAGCGTTCATCACTTTTAATTTTAGTTTTATCTTATCGGGTAAACCGATAGCCGAACCGATAATGATCAATAACCGATAAGCCGATAACCGATAACTAATATCTTATCGGTTTGGTTATCGGGTTATGATATTTGTAAACCGATAATCGATAGGCAAAATCGATAATTTCTAAAACCGAACCGAACCGACCCATGCCCACCCCTAACGCAGACCTTACCCCTACCCTTGGGTAGAGAGGCTGTTTCCAAATAGACCCCCGACATCCTTCCCTTCAAGAACTTCCCACCTTGCTCTTGGGGAGACTCGAACTCACACCTCTCGGTTGGAAGTGGGGGTTGCTTACCATCAGAGCAACCCCTCTTGTCTAATATCTCCTATAAATAGAAAGAGATAAAAGAACAAAATGGATCTTTACTTTTCGATAAGGGCACATTATAAAGGGTTGACTAAGAAGAATATACAAAAGCTTATCGTGATCACTAACTACGTTGTTCAATATACATTACTCGGTCACAAGATCCAAAGGTTCTTGTCCATCTATATTATACTATCACCTCCATGCCATTATCAAGAAGGAAGAATCATCAAAGTCATCTAATATTTGGAAGATAGATTCCTTCTTATTATATTTATTGTCATTATCTACATTTATTACATGCTTCTAGTATCACATTCAATGACAATCATTGAATATATACGTGATATTTATTATTCTTGATCGCGATCATATACCACTGATATAACCCAGTTTTAAATCTAAAATTTATTATATTTAACTAGAATTCACCCTGTATTTCCTTATTAATTAGTTTAACAAAAAATTTAATACTTCTTTATCAAATAATAATATTATTGCATATCTTGGGGAATGTTAATGAACGCTACAAAAAGTAGCTTACATTACTAGTGAAGATTACTCTATAGAGTTACAAGTAATAACTATAGAATAGTCAAAGTCCAAAACGCTTCTTACGGATCATAATTGTGTGATTAGAGCAACTTGAAGTGAGGACTGAGGAGTATACTTCCAGCACGTACTCGTGTGACAACATTTTTTTTCCTACTTATTTGCCGGTCAATTCTTTATTGGAGATGGTTGAAAATCTAAGCTGGGTACTGGGAAATAGAAAAAATAAAAGACAAGTGTTACTAGCAGTTGATATTAAAATAAAACCCACTTGAAGAATAAGAAAAAGGTGGACTTCGCCCCCTTTTATCATAGATTTTGCTAAAAAAAATCAATTATTTTTTGGCGAAATATGTTTATTTTGTAGATTTTATTTATTTTTTGGTAGATTTTGAAAATAAAAATTTTCAAATTTCAAAACTAGCTCTAGACATATTTTTGGCCCAAAATATGACCCCTGAATTTTTTAACAATTTAAAAAACTACCCTGAACATTTGTATTTTATAGAAAAAGTCCACCATCTATTATGACCCAACTAATCTACCGGCTAATTACTATTATTCTATTTTAGACAGATGGATCATGTAATATTATTGCAAATTAAAAAATTATAGTGGCTAGTAATTGTATTATTAGCAGTTGATATTAAAATACCAGGTTATGATTTTAGGATGAATGTATTATATAGTTCACTATAAAATGATAATTTAGTGCAAAACTTATTTATGTTCAGGACTATGATTTGTGATAATGATAATGAATGGTATTGATGAAGGTTCTGCATATACAAGATTTTTTTTGTTGGATATTTTTTATAGTTTTTAGAACTCATGAGTATAAGTCATATTCATTTATTTTTTTGCAGTGATATATTTTGAAAAATTATGTCAAAACAGATTTTCATCTTCAAACCAAATTTCAATTAAATTAGAGGTTTTAAAACGAATTCGAAAATTTATGATTAAACGCTAGCTTAACTTTGATCATCTAGATAAATAAAAGACATGTTTGCCAATTCTTTTCTGGTGAAAAGGTAAAGTGGCCTCAGTTATTTTATCAGATCTCACTGGATCTTGGTCCCAAAGAAATAAATATATAGAAGTAACGACTATTATTTAAACATGAAGTCTTTTCATATGTTAACGATCTCAGCAAGAAATCTGAGTGAATGAAAAGAGGTTGGAAATACCGTTAAAAAGACTGACTCAGGATATAGAGTTGAGTGAAAGATGGTATGGATATAAATGCTAGTCATATAATTCCTATATTAATTAATTAATTAATAAATAAATAAAAAGGACTGAAAGAGACATAAGTTGGGTCCTAAGAAAGATAGATAATGTATAGAGTACCTTAGCATTAAAAGTCTAGTGAATTTTTGGACCCAATGGGACATAAGACACGTGCAAACATTGGAATAATTTGTAAAGAAATGGATGGTTGAGATATTCGTGCTAATAAAAAGCATTCTCTTCGTTCTAGACAAAGACTTATAGTCTATTTGGTCAAGTTTATGCAATCCTAAAAGTATTTTCTTAAAAAGTTAAAGTGTTTGGACAAATTTTTAACAAAAATATATTTTTGAAGTGAAGGTGAAGCAGAAGCAGTTTTGGAGAAGTAAAAAATAGCTTCTTTCCAAAAGCACTTTTGAGAAAATATATTTCGACACAATTTTTAAAAATTTAATCAAACACTAATTGTTGCTTATAAGTATTTTTTATAAATTAATTAGTCAAAACATAAATTGTTTCTCGCCAAAAATATTTTTGAGAAAAGTTTTTTAGGAAAAGGCACATCTCAAAATAAGCTGATTATTACAATTTGGCGAGTAAAATTTTTCAACTTTAAAAAGATTGTGTTCTATAATATTTATTATATACTAGTACTAGTAGTTCTAACCATGTAAATTTCGTTTCAAAATTTAAGAACCTAATCTCCAAGTTCATATTAAAAAATAAGGCTCGACAAACTATTTAAATTCGCACTGAAATTAAAATAAAATTTACATAGTATTCTTATTCTTTGGGAGGAGGAGGCAGGAGGAGGTCACTTGCTAAAAACAAGAGTAAACCTCAGTAATGTCGTTTCAACAAGCATGCCCCCACCCCCCACCCCCCACCACACACCCCCCAAAAACCGGCCATATCATGTCCTATCCTTCCTTGACAAGAACACCAACAACAACAGTAACAACCCAACATAATGACACTTAGTTGGGTTTAAAAAGAATAGTGTGTATGCAGACTTTACCCCTATCCTGAAATAGAGAGATAATAGATCCTCGATATCCTTTTTTCCAACAACTTTCCACCTTACTTTTGGATAAACTCAAACTTACAATCTCTGAGTAATCTCTGAGTTAGAAGTAAAGATTGCTTACCATCAGAACAACCCCTCTTGCCTTAGAACACCTGTCGTTTTTAATGAACTCACTTGGTTGGATGCATCCAATATGAAAATAACTTCAGTAGTAATTCTCCGACATGTTAAATCACATGTATACATAGTGCATGTGAACGCACATGTTTCCAAGTAAATGTCTATGTTATTAGTATAATATTCACTTCTTATATAATGGTCGATTGGAAACAGCCTCTCTGCCCTTTCGGGTAGGGGTAAAGCTCGTCTACATATTACCTTCCCCAGACCCCACCTGGTGGGACTATACTGGGTAGTTGTTGTTGTTGTATTCACTTCTTATATGAAGCTTCTCTTTTAATCTGACGTCCCCAAGGAACAAATAGTGTACAACTATTTATTCGCTTCGAATTTTTATAGGATCAGAGTTCGATTCACGTGTTTCATCAGTAATATTGAACTAGCCAAAATTTCCAATTTGAAACAAAAGTGACAAGACGAGAAAAAAAGAAAAGAAAAAAATGATAAAATCTCATTATTGAAGTAAGGTTTCAATTAAACAAACTAATGACAGAAGCTTAACAACAGGCTATGAATATATATTTACTCTCACTATGAAAACCAACAATTAAAAAAATATAATGTGGTAGGATCAACGTCTCCTTCTTCGTCGTTTTTCCTCTTTTCTTTGAGCAGAAAGAAAGACTCTAGAATCCAGAGGTAGATGTAGAAGAGCGTTCAGTACCTTTCGTGTCAATTGAAAGAAAGAGTGATTGGTTTTCACTAGAGTTTACTTGCATCTCGTCATACTTATCTCTTAATCCTTGAAAATTAAATTCATCACTGTAGGCGCTTGAATCTATGTTAGATTCATTAACATCTAAACGACCTTCAAGCATTTTCACTACTGTAGACATGTTTGGCCTTAATGCTGGAGATGGATTAGTACATAGTAAGGCCACCTTAATCATCCTCAATGCCTCCTTTTTGTTGTAATTGGAACCTAATCTTGGGTCCACTAGCTCCAAAAACTTTCCTTTTCTTTGTAGAACCAGGGCCTGAATTAAGCAAAATGATGGAATTGGAACATTTGAGAAATACTACCAAGTCTACTTGATCAAATACAGCACATATGTTTATACCAATGAAGTTTTCATCAAGAAAACTGACACATTGTTTAGAAGTTCACTATTCATGGAACTGATAGCAAGAGACGTGATTTCTTACCCAATCAAGAAGACAGACATAATTCTCATCAGGATTATATTTCATGTTGTTCTTCCCAGCGATGAGTTCTAATACAACCACCCCAAAACTGTACAAATCTGCTTTATGTGTTAAATAACCCCAGAGTGCATATTCAGGGGCCATATAACCTCTGCAAAACAAGGTAACAAAGTTGATACTTATGCAAGATTGACATTCAGGAACTTCCTTAAATGCTTAAACTAGGTAACAATGGATTGCAGAACTATTTGTTACCCTATTGTAAAACTGATAATCATAGTTTGACTTACATGATGTGACATCTACTAAATTATTATAGTTGGAATATAAAACATGGAATTTCTAAAGAAGAGTGGCTTTGAAGAAAAATGTGAAATGATAGATAACATTTTTAATCTGTTTAACTCTTGGGATCAGTAAAGGTGCTAGACATAGCCTTTTGGAATTATATAACGAGGAGTACAGATTCATTCAGGAAAAACTGAAGTAACATTGACATGACCTAAAATGGAAAGGATGACATTCAAAAAGGAGTCTTATGAAGAAAAAAAATGATTCATCAGTGAGAGTAGTTTAGAAGCTCACATTGTCCCAGCAACCCTGGTGGTGATATGGGTTTTCTCCTCGTCATGAAGTTTGGCCAGACCAAAGTCTGAGATCTTTGCATTTAGGTCTTTGTCAAGGAGTACATTGGTTCCTTTGATGTCTCTATGAACGATCTTTAGAGGTGATTCTTCATGTAGGTAAAACAAGCCTTTAGCTATGCCAACACAGATCTTTTGCCTAGTTGGCCAGTCCAGTTTTGGTGGACATTCTTCAGGACCTGCAATTTACTGTAAAATTGAAACTAGGCACATAATCATAACAAAGACACACATATATGTATGTACATATGCACGCAGATGAATATATAAACTTGGGAATTACTCCAGTTACATTATTGAGGGAGAATGGGATCACTATTTGTCTTTCGTTTTTTGGCTTAGTGTTCTTTTGGACTCGTACCTTACGTTATCCATGAAGAATAGCACTTACCAAACAAAACATCGGAAAGGCAATTATTCTCCATGTACTCATAAACTAGTAAAAGTTGGTTCCGCTCAACACAGCATCCGTAGAGTCGGACGAGATTTGGGTGACGTAAACCAGACATCATGCCTATTTCATTTACAAATTCACGGTTCCCTTGTCTTGACTTGGATGAAAGCTGCTTGACAGCAATTATAGTACCATCTGATAGTGTACCCTGAGAATTAACCAAAAATGGATGAAGTCATTGATGATTTGCGATATAATCAATTAGGAAGTCCACAGGGAGGGGTAAGACGGAAGAATTATGAGATTTCTTAGACATATTCACCTTGTAGACAGATCCAAATCCACCTTCACCAAGCTTATTTGCGGCATCAAAATTACTTGTGGCAGCTTTAATTTGTCTGAAAGTAAATATACCAGTTTGCAGATCTAGTCCTCTTAATTCTACATAACAGTAAAAAACAAAAAGTTTAGGATTTTAGTTTCTCACAAGATAAATAAAGAAAATTTTACTTTGAAAAGCATCCAAAAGATTATGGAAAGTTTGCAGCTTCAAACCCATAACCATCACCCTTGTCTTCCCACCCTTTACTAGATAAAGCATGAATTTGGATAGCATATGGGCATATATGTTTAATGTGGCGGGAAGTCTTCCCTACATGTGATTTCCCTAGAAAATGATGATGATACCTAGTATCCACATGGTATAATCATTCACATGCACTTCAATTTGCAAAAACCACTCCAGTTGTCACTTGATTTTGCAATAACACCAAGAATCACCCAGAATGCAACAGACAAAAGTTCTAAGTCATTATTTGTCGGGCATCAACAAAAGTTAAGGTCTAGAATCACCTTGTTCCATCAAATTCCTGTTTCTTCTTTTCCTCCAAGCAACAAAGAGAATCATCAGAATGAGAGCTAATGAAGACATCACTACTCCAACTACAATTAGAATCTTCTTTTTTCGATTAGAAGAGTTCTCCGGTGTAGGAGGGGGCTTGAAATCTACATTACACAACAAAAGTTTCCAGAATATTAGATGCCCTGCCATTTATTTTTATGCTGGAAATCAGAGATATTATTCAATGAGAGAAAATCTAATTTATATCTTCTTGAGCTTCAACTATATAATCAAGAGTAGTCTTGTGATCTGTTTCCAACTCTGAAAAGGTACTTAGTTTTATACATAAGATGCAAACGGTGTTAGTTTGTAAAACAGACTTAATCTCGCTATGTGACAGAAAAGAAGATAATAAGAGAAAATATGCTACACGTAAGAAATAAAAGTGAAGACGGAGTATTACTAGCTTCCAGAGAGATAGCAGATACCAAAGGACCATAGTTTCCTCTACTTGGGATTGATGTAGTTCCTTTCCCAGCATACTGAAAGCGAACGTCTAAAGTTTTATCTTTTACAGTTACATTAAACTTTTCTTTAAAGGCTTTATCAACTCCTCCGGCTACTCTTTGAATATCAAAATCTTTAAGCTTCAATTCGTCCTGCACCCAGTTAAACTAAGTCAGTTGCAGTGAATTGGATATTTTAATATATCTAATTTTCTGAGGTGTTGGTTCACCTGTATGTATACATCAAATATCCGTCTTCCAAGACTTTGGAAAGATCGGTTGTCTCGGAAAACTATTTCTGCGAAATGAAGTGTCAAATTGTAGCTTCCATTTGCCAAGCAACGTGCAAAGTAAGTCAAAGATAAAGGGGAGAGGTGAGCTGTCGTGTAAAGTTGAGCTTCGTCTCCTGTTATAGCAGATATATTATCTGCTTTGTAGTCATTCAATGATATGACACGATCCCAGAAGTGTCCTGTACTGCTAGATCCCCAGTTCCCTTTCCAGTAAACAAATTTTGCAGCACCTGCCGGGTCTTCATCTGCTTCAAAAGTAGTGTTTCCAATAGTTACTCTTCCTCCACCACAATTTATGTGCAGTGAATACTGGTCTGCGGAATTCAAAGCAGAGAAATGTTACTGGAGATAATGAATATTTTTCAGAAATATGAGACAATGACAAAACTGTTTTGTTCTTGTAGACTGTCGAGAAAACTGTCTGGTGATTCAATTTTTTCCTCGATCTATATAGTGTACAAAAGGAACCAAATTATGCCTTCCAACTTTTTCCTATCGATTGTCAAAAAAGAGCTGGTGAACTATTGCACAATGGGACAACAACAACAACTACCCAGTATACTCCCACCAGGTGGGGTCTGGGGAAGTAATATGTAGACAAGCCTTACCCCTACCCGAAAGGGCAGAGAGGCTGTTTCCAATCGACCCCCCGGCTCATAGGATATTGCACAATGGGACAATTTCAAATAAAAGAGTTTAAATGGAGAGGAAAGAAATCAAAGCTCTGCAGACAGTGAATACTCACCCTCTGAACATGGATTCATTGACAAGCACTTCCCCTGCTCTCTGAAGTAGTTGACAGAGGTGTCAGAGAGGATAAGTCCTTTTCAAGAGAATACCTTATCATTTTATTTAACATTGAACACTTACATAAAATTCCCGCCCTTAAAGCTTCTGAATAAGTTTCTGATAAAAGAAAACCAAACATGGAACCATCTGAACTGTATATATATAAAAGAAAACAGGAGAAAAGCATAAGAAACACAAGGATCGTACAGGTTTTCCCGACAAGTAGATGGTTCAGAGCTCTCGTCGAACTTATTGTAGGAAAGGTCTATCACACTGCATACAATGTATCTGACATGGTTATGCGTTTATCAAGTATTTTCAAACTAATGAGAGGGAGAAAAGAGCTTGTGCCTTCACTTAGGGAAAACAGCTTTCAGTGCAATTAAATTAATGACAATCAGCAAGTTAAATCTCAATATCTTTATTTATTGCCCATCCAACTCATTTTCACAAAGCTATCATTCTTCCTCACAAAAAACTTACACAGACAAGACTCGGTAATTCATGTTCCGAAAAAGCGAACTGTGAACGACTTTTTAATCTGATTCTCTATGCGAGCAACCACATTTACTTGTGACATTTAATGCTGCATTTTCTATCTATCACGCTGTTATATAATCCTACCCTAAAGCTAGACATGTCCTTTTTTAAAGTGAGATCAGAAGAATGACCAGTGTAAATGAAAAAGCAAGAAAGAATCAAACTTACTATCTGGTATCTCGACTTTTTAGCCACTCTGGAATAGGCCCAACAAAAGCATTGCCAGTCAGATACCTAGCAAGAAGCAAATATTTGATTTAACTAGGAGATCACAAATTTGAAATGCAATACTGCACTACATGCTCAAGAATATGATAAGAAATTATCACTTGGAAATCGCTTCTTGAACCACCATCTATCAGCTACCCACCAAAATGGAAAGTGATTTCCAACCAAAATGAAGACTAATTTTTGTGTGCAGCTCATGGGAGTATTACTGAGTTATAAACAAACCATCTAACATCAAAATCTCAAAACTTAGTGGGCAAAAAATATAAATTTCATGTAAAGGCATTTGAATTTGAATTCTTGGCATCCTTGCCATCTAAGACTGTTTTGTCATTGAGGCTATTTTCTGCTTTTCTTCTAAAGAAAGAAAAGGACTTGGGCAATCGGAGAGGGTACAGAAGACTGATGGATGGACCATCAACTCTCACATAGTAAGACTAGTATAGTGAAATAGAGATGCAAAACAAACGTTTCCACGTATAGTTACAGGAATCTTCGTGTCATTCTGACTTACGTGGCTTCCAAGTTAGTCAGGCTTTCGATATTTGCAATCCCTCCTTCAAGCTTGTTAAAACTCAGATCTCTGCAATAAAGAATAAACAGAGTCAAACCCAAAAGAATGCTCAATCCCATATGGCTGAACAAATTATACCACAATTGTTAAAAGCTTAATTAAGCTTAGATAAAGGATAGAGAAAATGGATAGTTCAGAAGACAGGTTTGCAGAGAACTGTATCATCCTCTTTCCTTATTTTACCTTCTTTCTCTTTTCAAGAAGATCATTTTATTTCAAGAAAGCGAGGTATGTTGTTCGCATTTCAAGATTCAACAAATCTCATTCCTCTCCTATTCAAAAAGAGAAGAGGTTTGTAGAACGAAAACCAAAAAGCCCCGATGGGAATCAGACATGCACAAGTTTCATGCTTTGAGTGGATTATCCACAGCTTGAATAACAGGAAAAGGAAAAGAAATTGAGATCTAAGGAAAACATTTAAAATAAATTCAAAAATACATTGAAAGTAGTGGAATTACAAAAACCGTAATTCGCTCATATCAGCTACAAAATCAGGAATCATCCCGACTATATTACAGCTTCTTAAAACCCTGCAGTCAAAACTTAGTTTCAGAAAATGACGTTCCTTGATAAAGGATGTGTAGGAAACTTCACTCATAGTTCCCAAATTATTAGGTACTTACAATTTAGTCATGCCTGTCATGTGTCTAAGTGGTGGAAATTCTGAAGCACCTCCCTTCAGGTCACTGATTCTTCTGTATATGCATCATCTGATTATTAATTATCTTGGTTTCTACTAAGCCTAATCATAAGAACATTGCAAGAAGCAAAATAAAGTCTCCAGTAAAATGACGTAAACTTACAGTTCAGTTAAGCTGGTCAAATTAGAAATACTAGGTGGAATTGGTCCTTCAAATCCAGAACCTTGAATCTCTCTGTTAAAAGAGCATATACAACAAATAAATTCCTACTGGATTTTTCTAACTTGTACAAAAATTAACAAATGAAAATACTCACAACATCTGGAGATTTTTCCAACTCTCAAAATTGGGCAGTTTCCCAACAAAGCTGTTACTGCTCATCCTACTGTATTGATGACAAAAGGAAAATGCAGGAATTCAACTTAAGATTTGTGGAAGAAGAATTAGAAATCTCATCCTAGATGCACATTCAGATGCACTCACAGTTCAATCAATTTTGTCAGATTATTCAGTTCCACTGGCCACTCTCCTGTGAAATTATTAGCATTGAGAACGCTGCACCAATCAAAGTTCATAAATTTTAGAATGAAATCCAGCTCACACTTGATCTGCTTTTTGTAGAAGCACACTGTATTTTAAGACCGATCACTCCATCATTTAAAGTGACGAAGCTACTGGAGGTGTCCTTTCTAAGCATGGATGAAGTAAATTGACTTACAGATTCTGTAAATTGACCAGATTCCCTACTTCCACTGGAAGCGATCCATTAAATAAATTTGATTCCAAACTCCTGAAAAATTATGATGACTTCAGGAAATTTCAAGTATTCTTGTACAGTCAGTCCATCTGAGAAAAATGGAGGTAGGGAACTTACATAATCGTAAGTGAGGTCATATTTCCTATGTACTCTGGGATTGGCCCAGATAACCGATTATTAGAAACAACCCTAGAAATTAAACATCCAATTCATGAGAGTATGGAATCAAAGGTATGTATACATTTCAAAGCCAAATGAATAAATTGCCTCACATGAGCTCCAACTTGGTAGACGCCCAATCAGGGGGAATTATACCACTTAAGTAGTTGCGGTTGAAATCACTGCAGAAAAGGTAAAACCATAATGATTTTAAGAAAAAGTAAATTTCAAACTGGTTTTCTAAAAATTATTCTGGACGCTCACAGTACATTTTCTTCAGATATGGCAACTTCGCCAGAGATGCAGGGAGGACACCTGCAAGATCCTGTCCTTTGAGAAATCTGTTGAAAATTAGAGCAGCCACCGTCAGATTACCAGCATTTAGAAATAAGCCTATCTGGTTTATATAAACTCGATCAGTTTCATAATGCATTGAAGTGACTATCAGATAAATCTTTTCAGAAATAGTCATGTTCATCATCATCAACAACAACAACAACAACAACAACAACCCAGTAAAAATCCCACAAGTGGGGGTCTGAGGAGCGTACAGTGTACGCGGACCTTACCCCTACCCAGGGGAGAGGTTGTTTCCGAAAGAACCTCGGCTCAAGAAGAAGAAAAGGAACAATAGACAATTACAACAGATCAGTGACAGCAACAGAAGCCAGAAAAATAAAATAACATCAGCAACATAAAAAACAGAAAATAAATGTACAAGCAATAACAATAACCAGAACTAATACCATAGGAAAAAGTGTGGAAGCTACATAAACCACTAACAACCCAAGGCGAAACATAATCAGCCTAGTCTCGCCCCCGGAAACAAAGTAGAAAAATGCTCGACTCCCTCCTAACCTACAACTCTAATGCTTGACCTTCACATCTTCCTATCCAGCGCCATATCCTCAGAGATTTGAAGTCGCGCCACAATTCTTATGTAATTGACTATCATTTAACAAATTTTATGCAATCGATGTATCAACTAGATCAGTAGAAATAATCCAAACTAATAAGGCCCTAAATTTCCTTTTCCCTGACTTATGATCTTGGAGGAGACAATCTTGAGGATAATGTGGATATTGAAAACAACGGATAGAAATTAGTGTTTGTTTATCAAATTGTCACATTATTTAAACTTCAAACTTGAAGCATGGAATTTGGAAGTTTGAAAAACAGGTTTTAGGAGTTTTCAAGTTATTTAAGTTTACATTCACAAAACTTCAATTGTGTTTTGATGTCCAAATAAACCTGCAACTCACAAATAACCCTTTTCAACTTAACTTCAAATACAATATTTTTTTTCCCAAAAATCAACCAACTCATGTCCATATTCCCTTCACCAATTAACCATGAAAAACAGTACTAACAAAAAGAACATATTTTGTTTAGAAAAAAAACAAGATGAGAGGAAAATGGAAACCTACATGCTTTGAACATGGCAAAGACCATCAGGGAAAGTGCAATTGCAGACAAGGGTATTGTTATACAGAGGCATATCCATCCTTTTCGGTGTGCTCCAATTTGAGTTCCCATCACAAGGGTTTTGCTTAAAATCCCAGTCCTTTTTCCCCAATTGAGCAGCTATTTCTTTAAGAACTTCCACTGCAATCAAAATAATTGATATCAACGTTCTTACTTTTACATACATTACCTTTAAAAAGAAAATTTTAAAATCTTGTTACCTTCATCTTTAGGAAGCTGACCACTTTGTACTTCAATATTGCCTGCAGTAAAAAATATTACTATTGTATAGAATATGAGAAATAAATTAGAGGATCTTAGCATGGTCTCTTAGACTTCAATAACATGAGAAATCTAGAGTAATGGTGATCTTTTTTCTGAGAGAAAATGAAGGTGGTCTGAAAAATAAAAATGTAAAAAATTGCAGGCCTTTGGTTTTAAGTGAAGAAGACAAGTTCATGAATAGGATTTTGATATTTAGACAATTATGATGCAGTTTTATTTATTTAAGAACCCCGTATTTGTTTGTTTGTTAATGGTTTTTGTCATGTGGTAACGAAGACACCTTGGACCAAAAATCCTGCCTACTAAATTTATTGCATGAGTATGGGTCGCCATTTCAGAGAAGAGGAATTTAAAAAGGGAAAAATCCAATTTCCTTATAGATAAAGTTACTTTAAATAATAAGGTTTCACATGGAGGAAATTGGAAAGTTCAGTACAACTAATTTAAAATTAATTAGATATTTTAGCACTAGTGGTTGGTTGATTAAGTTTGAGCTTTGATCTCTCGTCTTTTTTTAGTTTTATATTTGTAAATTGGGGCTTTTTTTAATTCAATTTTGATAGAACCTAACAAATTTAGTTAAAAATTAGAGATTATAACTCCTCGCGTCAAGTGGATATGAGTTTCTAAACATTTTTACATTGGATCTGAGCTACTCAAACCAGTTTTGTCTAAGGTTTTAGTTTGATGCTAAAACTGTTTTTTACGATATCCTAGTTTGAAAAGAAAAAGGATTATGTTTGAATTAATAGATATAAATAGAAGACTTTTGACTTTTTTTAGGTTTTACATACGTTAAGAAAGATATTTAATTATCTTAATCATAAGAGTATCTGGAAGCAGTACAGAAATTTTTTGAAACAAAAAATGGTAAATAAATTTTTACTTTTATGAAACATCAAATCTATTATTATAATTATTATTCTATAATCTTTATTGATGGTACTGATATAAATATATTATTTTTTTTCATTTTTTTAATCAAAGATCTATTAAAAATAATTTCTTTATTTTCGAAGTAGGGATAAAGTTTAAGTATCTAATATGTTTCTCAAATCCTACTAATAAATTTTTAGTAATATCAAATTTATGGCTAATATTTGGAATGAAACATTATTATTAGGTTCACGCGGGTAACATAAGAATAGGAATATATCTCTGTGAATTGCTATACAAACTATTGTTAGCAAACCAATCTGGAAAGTGTTCCATTTGATCTACACACGTGGCAGGTTTCGCACTGTTGAATTGCCGCTGTCTTTGAATAGACTTTTTACCGAATATTTCACTAAAAGGAATATTTCATTAAAAAAACATGGCAGCTGCCAGCTGGGACCTATTTTTACATCTTTATAATACTAAACCTAGTTAAATTGTTGACATTTATGATATCTTTCATCACTCTTTTAGTTGTTGTCTGTTTTTTATTTTACGAGTCATTTGATTTGAATGTCTTTCTATGATTTTTTCAGACTACTTATAATACCATATTAAATGACTAAACGTGTCCTATCTTTACACTAATTTTTACATCTATAGGTATTATTTTCAAATGATCCATCTGTCTAGCTACACTCAACTCCACGGAAAGACAATATTCATAAATGAGTTCATTACTCAAAAGGTTATTCAACTATTTCAAATTATCTAAAGTTATTTTACTTTTGTTTATAACTTTAAAGTCATTAGATTATATCTATTGCACTTAGAAGATCACTCAATTAGATTTTTTAATTTTAAATTATCAAATACCTATTTTATCCTCTATATTATATGTATTTATCTTTTTATATTTATATTATGGACTTACCAATAAAATAAATAAATTTAAAAAAAAATAAAAATAAAAATTATTTAAGCATATATAATGTTGGAATAAAAAATAATGAGCATAGTAAAAAAATTAATTAGAATAACTTCTTAATAATAATAAATTTAGTATTAACAATAAAAAAATTAAAATTTATTACGCAATCCAGAATTAAAGAAATAAAGGTTGTAAAATATATATTCCATGCACGTAATATAAAAATAATTATTTAAATAAAAATATTTTTATATTATAAATTATATATTCTTGAAAATATATGCATGAAAACTTTTAAGAATAGTTTTGTCATTCTTTGGAATTCTTTCTTTTGAGGAAAAAATAAAGAAAAAGAAGATGACGTAAGGTCTAAGTTAGTAAATAGTGGATAAGTGGAATAGCAAGAATTATGAAATCTATCATTAGACAGATACAGTACACGTAAATTAAAGTACATGACTTTTTGACCATAAGACTATCCCTGTATTGAATGTAGAACATGTCATGAAGTATGGCTTCAGTCGATTGTCTTTTGTTTACATCAACTTGATTATATAATAAATTGTTTGTATCTACGTCCTATAGTCTTGTGTACTTCAAGTTAAGCAAAAATAGAACGGACTAGTTTTCGAACGCTCATAACTGTTTGTAAAGTTATTAAAAAATAGTTATTATTTTATTACAATACGAAAAGTTTCAGCATAATATATTGAAGATTCGGGTATTTATATATACACTTTCAGCATATTATGCTGGAATTTCAATACGTGAAAAGTTTCGGTATAATATACTGGATCGGTATATTATACTGAAGTATTTTTTTGAATTTTAAAGTATTTTCATTCAGATTTATCTTTACATGAAAAGTAGCTAAATTTCAATTACTTTAAAATTATAATTAACTTTGAATGATCACTTATAAATCTGACTATTTTTAAAATTTGGGATTTTTACCTTCCTATACCATATATGAAACTTTATTACCCTCAATATTTAAGGTTTGTGTTAATTATATTTCAGTATACCAAATTACCATTTATATACCATAATTTAAATTAGAGATATAATTAAGGGTGCATTTATATTAGGCATAATTATAGGACCATATCTTCCCACTTCTCCCCCCTCCCCCCTCCCCTCCCCTGTGTTTTACCCAAGCCTGTCAACCGGTTCCACCGGTCCGGTCCGGGTCGATTTTTTTTCGACCCGTCCGGTTACCGGTCCGGGCCGGGCCGGGTCCAAACAGTGCCGGGTTTAACCGGACTGGGTTGTTAGGGGTTAAGATTGAACCGTACGGGTTACGGGTTGTAATGTTCCGGGCCGGGCCGGGTTTCGTTATTTTGTATTTTTTTTTAGAATTATGTATAAATATTAAGTTATATTAATACTTTGTAATAATTGAATGAAAACAACAAAAGATGGCGAAAAAATTGCACTTATTGCAAGTGCTATTTTATTTCTCAATTTCAAATTAATAAGTAGATAATGAAATATTTACATTTTTTATAGTGAAGTAGTAATTTCAAATGTTTTGCATCACTTCATCTTCATCATAATCAATATCTCCAAGTTAAAGTTCTTCGTCTTCTGGGCTATGAAGTATGAACTGTGAAGTGTGAACATCTTCCTTTCCTGATTTCTTCGTTCCGATCTATCTAATCCAATCTCTGAAACAAAGTACAAACAGTCAAACATACTAAAAGTCTAAAACTTACAAATCATTGCTTCCCATAATTATTGACCCATTCTATAGGATGGACAGCTCTCATATGTCTTGTAAATGGTCCAGTCCCTCCTAAATTTCCTTCGGTCAAATGTTGAAAAGTTTCGTTACAAATTTTGCACTTAATACTATTAGTAACTTCTATTATTTCAAAAAAATTCCATACCCGGCTTCTTCTTTTACGATTAGAAGTCGGGTGATCATTATTACTAGTACTACCAGAAGCTACAGGATTAGCATCATTATTGACCCATTTTATAGGATGGACAGCTCTCATATGTCTTGCAAATGGTCCAGTCCCTCCTAAATTTCCTTCGGTCAAATATTGAAAAGTTTCGTTACAAAATTTGCACTTAACACTATTAGTACCTTCTATTATTTCAAAAAAATTCCATACCAGACTTCTTCTTTTACGATTAGAAGTCGGGTCATTACTATTACTACCAAAAGCTACAGGACTAGCATCATTAAACATATTGTAAAAATGAAAATATAAGACTTAAATTAAATATGCAATTAAAATATTAAATAAGAGAAAGAGTTGGAAAGAGTGCACCGAATTCGACAATAAATTGAGCACTTGATTACGCAAATCCGGTGTTACCACGAACAAACGTCAAGCAAGTATTTCAATGTTGAACACTTGAACTTCAAGCTTAGAATTCCGATTTCCGAATGAGAAATTACGATAAATTAAATTCGGGAAAACAAAGACAATAAAATTATAAAATTAGAATATGAATTCTTGAAAATTGAAGAGAAGAGAGTGATTGATAATTTGAGAATTGAGAGAGAGATTGATAATTTTGAGTGAGGAAATGAAGAAGAGGGGAGGGTATTTATAGATTTTAAGAAGGGTTAATAATGTAATTTAATAAATACAAAAAAAAAAATGGCCATTTCTGAAAATACTCCCGTTGGCCAACAGTTCTGGACCGTTGCCAACGGTCCTGTGGGGCCCACATGCTCAGAAATTTTTTTTTTTTTTTTTAAAAAAATTTTGACCGTTGTACCGGTCCGGTCCCGGTCCGGGTCGACCGGTTCAAGCACTGTTTTGCTTACCGGGCCGGTCCGGTCACGGGTCTTAATCCTAAAATCCTAACCGTTCTAACCCCTCCCCCCCAACCCAGCCCAGCCCACCCCTTAAGAACCGGTCCGGTCCGGTCCCGGTTTATACCGGGCCGGTCCGGTTCAGTCCCGGGTCAACCCGGACCGGTTGACAGGCTTAGTTTTACCTTTACCCGAACCTCCCCTCCTCCCCCGTGTTTTACCTTTGCCTGACCCCCCCCCCCTCGCGTTTCTGTTTTGAATTTCACCATTGACCCCAATTAAAAAGCTTTGAAGCTTTGAATTCAAATTGGAGTTTTCAAAAATCATTTTTTGTTTTTATTGGGTGTTGTTGTAAATAATTTGGAATATATTTAGGAGTTTATATCTCAATTTTAAGGGGTTTTGGCTGAATTTCAGATTGAAACTCGAAGAAGAAGAAGAAGAAGAAGAAGAAGAAGAAGAAGAAGAAGAAGAAGAAGAAGAAGAAGAAGAAGAAGAAGAAGAAGAAGAAGAAGAAGAAGAAGAAGAAGAAGAAGAAGAAGAAGAAGAAGAAGAAGAAGACATAATTCGAGTATTTGTAGATAAATTGTAGTCAAATTAGAAAAATTGTAGATAAAATGTAGATTGTTCTTTGCAGAATATTTTGTAGAAGCTTTAGTCGTTTTGGATTTGTGAAAACAGAAAACAATGCATCTACAATTCAGTCAAAATCAAGTCTAATCTTCACCAAAACCCCTCAAAATTGAGATGTAAAATCCAAAGCATATTCTCGATTATTTTCAATAACACACAATCGAAACAAATAATGATTTTTGAAAATTTAGATTTGAATTCAAAGCTTTCAAGCTTTTTAATGGCTATCAATAGTGAAAAATATATGGAAGAACAGATGAAGATGAAGATGAAAAACAGAAATCTCCTTTCCATTCCAAAATTATGCAGTTTCCAGATATCCTTTCCGTTTCAGATTTCGAATTTAATATGGAATAAATTAATCCCAGATTTTGTGGCGTTTTTCGCGTGCTATAAATGGCAGATTCTGCCTAATTAACAATTGGTATATAAATTGTAGTTAAAGTATAGACTGAGCGGGTAATATACAAACTATGTACATTTTTAATAATAATATTTCATATATGACTTGCAATCGAATGAAATATCTTTTATTATGAACGCACAAAAAGTAAACTAATGTCTTTTATTATGAACTTGAAACTCTTAGAGTGCGTTTGGCATGATAAAAATTATTTTTCATAATTTATTTTTCAAAAAACTGAATTACTTTATTAAAAATATTTTCTTAAAAAATGTTTTCCAATGTTATATTGGAGGAGGGAAATCTTTTTTTCTGAAAAAACTTTATTAAAGACTATACCAACATAACAAAATTGATGTAGGTTTTGAGTATTTAAATTTGGTAATAACATCTAAGTGTTGATCAAAATAATGATATAAAGGTGAAAACTGAGATAACTTTGAAGGAAAATGATTTTACGCCAAAAAGTAAGAAAAGTCATTTTCTCTTTTGGTGTTAATGTTTTTTCTATAAAATATTTGGTATCAAACACCAGAAATCACTTATTTTCTAGAAAATATTTTTCGAATGAAATATTTGTTGTCATTCCTATTAATAAATTGTATTTGTAAAATAATTCTGGAAATATAAATGAACATAAATAGAAATGAACAACGAAATGACATAAAACCAATTCGAACCCACTGAATTCGTAGTGTTTCCTTAAGGAATTTAATCCCCTCCTAATACCCAAGGTTATGGATTATTTCCTCCCAGGAAAGAACGAATTATGCACTGGTGTAGTGGTATTTCAAACCTCAGTGTTTCAGCGAACATAAAGATCGGTAGCAAATCACACTTACTGTTGCTTTGTTTGATGTTTAAACTATATAGAAGGAGAAGAAAATCAGAAAATCGTATGAAAATTCTGAGCAGAATAATGTTGTATTTATAGCTAAAGTTGGGCTGATATCAGAAGAGGTGCAACTCTTCAAAATGGTTGTTTATGCAAAACGGCCACAGTATAAATGTCATTACATAAATGGCTATTTACTCAGCAATAAAGAGGGAAAATAAAGAGGAAAAATTGAAGAGGGTAGTTAATTTTATGTTACCAAAACAAAACAAAAATATTGGAGGATTTAATATTAATATTTTTTCATATTAATATTATTTAATAACATTTCTGTTAATATTTTACTATTATCAAATAAATTTGGTCCAAAAAATTAATCAATTAATCGATCATTTGACCAAAGCCGAAGTCGAGCGAGCGACGACGGCGCGAGACTTGCCTTCTTCTCAACTCTTTAAGAGCTAGAAGAAGGGCAATTGCTTAAAAACACAAACCCCCCCCCCCCCCCCCCCCGGTCCTCTTCCAATATGGGACAATGTCAATTTGTCAAGGGAAAAACTTAAAATTTCGCTAAAAAAATTCACTTTCCTCCATTTTACGTTCACCCTATTTTATGTATTTAATATATTAAATACAAAAAAAATAATCCCTCACATAAATAGAGAATGGCTATATCACGGAAGTATGCACGACAGATTATGTGATTCGCAATCAAGGATTAATTGCATCTAGACAAGTAGATTTCCCTTTGAACTTTCCATAATGAAGTTATGCCGGATATACTCAATCAATCGGTAGATTTGATATATTTGAACTGTCGAACTTTGGTATATACCTAGACAACTACAAGTCACACAACAAACCCTTAACCGTCTTTGACTCTCACTGTTGTATTTGTTTCAGCCATGAACACCACTTGATTTCATAAGTGCGTAGAGAACTGGCCTTACAAAGTTCTCCTTGAATCGGCTAACACTTCACACTTACATAGGTGATTCCTAAATGTGTTATCCCGTAGATACACTATTTGATATACCTCGTATTAAATTCAGAAATCATTAAAAAGCCTTAATACTTTATCCTTGGTACTGAACATTGTCTCATCACGAGAATGGACCAAAAGTTTAGTTGACAACGTTGAACCTTCATTAATGACTTTATTTGATCTCTTTAAACCTAAATCTTGGGATCTCCAGTCTTCTAGGTAGATTTACCGCCACATGGCTTGTTCTCGGCCACAGTCCTATTCCTCTTGATGATTTCTCAACTATCTCTCCAGTTAGGCCTTTTGTAAGTGGATCTGACACATTATCACTTGACTTTACATAATCAATCATAATAATTCCTCTAGAGAGTAATTGCTTAAAGGTTTTATGTCTTCGTCGTATATGACGAGATTTACCGTTATACATAACGATCCCAGCCCTTCCAATTGTCTCTTGACTATCACAATGTATGCATATTGGTGTCAATTATTTGGGCCAAAATGGAATATCTTCTAAGAAATTCTGGAGCCATTCAGCTTTTTCACCGGCTTTATCCAAAGGCTATGAATTTAGCCGCAATGATAGAGCGGGCAATACAAGTTTGTAGGACGAATTTCAAGATACCGCTCCTCCGCCAATAGTGAATACATATCCATTTGCAGACTTGGAATCGGTTAATCTAGTGATCCAATTTGTATCACGGTATCCCTCAATGACCGCAGGATATTTACTATAGTGCAAAGTAAAGTCATGAGTATGTACTAAATACCTCAAAACTCGTTTCATGGCCATTCAATGAGATTGATCAGGATTGCTCTTATATCGACTCAATTTACTTATAGCACAAGCTATATCTAGTTGCGTATAATTCATGATGTACATTAAGCAACCCAACACATGAGCATAATCCAATTGGGATATGCTTTGGCCTTTGTTCTTTGCTAATGCAATATTCACGCCAATTGGAGTCTTTCCAACTTTAAAGCCCAAGTGCTTGAATTTTTCAAGTACTGTCTTAATATAATGAGATTGTGATAACGCCAGACCTTGAGAAGTATTATGGATCTTAATTCCCAGGATTAAATCAGCAACTCCCAAGTCTTTTATATCAAACTTGCTAGTTACCATATGCTTAGTAGCATTTATGTCGGCAGTGTCATTACTCATTATGAGTAGTCATTCCTCATTATGAGCATATCATCCACATATAAGCAAATAATGACTATGTAACTTGGAATATTTTTAATGTACACACATTTATCATATTCATTTGTCTTAAACTCATTTGACAATATTGTTTGGTCAAATTTCGCATGCCATAGTTTGGGTGCTTGTTTTAGTCCGTAAAAAGGACTTAACAAGTCTACATACCTTCTTTTCTTTATCTGGAACTACAAACCTTTCAGGTTGTTCCATGTAAACTTCTTTCTCCTGCTCTTCATTTGTCTTAATATCCATTTGATGAATTTCAAGACCATAAACTGCAGCTAAGCTACTAACGTTCGTATGGACATAATTCTTGTAACTGGAGAGTATGTATCGAAATAGTCAAGACATTCTCGTTGTCTATGCCATTTGGCCACAAGTCTTTCCTTAAATTGGTCAATAGTGCCATCATCTTTCATCCTCCTCTTAAAGATCCATTTAGAACCCAACGATTTATTTCCAGGAGGAAGATCAATCAATTCCCATGTATGTTTGTTCAATATGGATTCTATTTTACTATTGACTGCCTCTTTCCAAAACAATGATTCCAAAGAAAACATAGCTTCTTTAACTGTTTGAGGCTCATTTTCCAATAAGAAAGTCACAAAATCTGGTCCAAATGAAGTAGGCGTTCTTTGATGTTTACTACATTTTGGATCCTCCTGGTTAAGAGTACTTTCTTTTGTTTCTTCCCGAGGTCGTTTAGATTAAGGCTGTAAACGGGGCGGTTCCGAACCGGAACCGGACCGGAACCGCGGCCCTGGCGGTTCTGCCGGTTCTGGCGGTTCCGGTTCCGGCGGTTCCCTGGAACCGTGGCGGGGCGGTTCCACCCGTGGAACCGCCAGAACCGGAACCGTCAGAACCGGAACCGGACCGGTTCTGGCCGTTCCAAACGGTTCTGTAACGGTAATTTTTTTTAAAAAAAAAATTCAAACGGTTTCAAACGGTTCTTGTGGTTCCAAACGGCTCTTTTTCAAAACTAACCGTTTGGAAGTTTAAGAAATAGCCATTTGGCCCCCAAACTTTAATTTAACCCCAAACTTTATATAATTACACTATTTCCCATTTCTCAACTATAAATACCCCCCTTATTCTTTCATTTTTATTCACCAATTCATCAATATCTCTCAATCTCTCTCAAGCCCTCTTTCAATCTTTCTAGTGCAAGTGCTTAATTTATTGTTGCAAATTCGTGAAACATTATGAAGTTGTTGAATTGAAGTTTTCAAGTGTTCAATTTCAACGATTTTCAATTTTCAAGAAGTTGTTCGTCAATCCGGTAAACTCGTTTCAACTCTTACGTGCTAATTATTATGGCATTTTCGTTGAAAAATATGTTCGGTAAAGGAAAAGCTAAAACCGGTGAAAGTAGTGACCAAAATACTACCCCTCCCCCGGTTGATGACAATCTCAACATAAAACCGAAAGTTGAATTCTTGCCTGGTAATAAATTGGTGGAGGGAACATCTCTAGAGATTTTGGAGAAAGAAGGTACAAAGGACAACGTCACACCATCTTTGCAACACCATGCTGATGGCTTGGAAAAAGGTGCAATGGAACAGGTGGTTTTATCTCAATGGGGTGGTTCAAATAAGGTAGATTTAAAGTAGTGCCTTCAAACACTAAGAAGTCCGTTCACCTTGATGGTGTGTTCAACATTGTATCGTACGACATAGTCCCTAAGCTTCAAGATCTACTAATGGCATCAACTTTTAAGGTAAGTCCAGTACATTATCTACAGGATCTGACATCTGTTGTAATTCAATTCTCTAATACCTGAACAATTTGAATCCTTAGTAACTTATCTTTGGATGGACCTTGACATTGTATTCGACATGGCTCAGTATATGTATTTGTCTATTATTGTGAGTGATATAACATGACTGAAAAGTTAAAAGACATTTTTTGTTATCTGGATTTTATTGCATTATTATTGTAGGGGCTTTGTCTGAGAAATCATTGGAGGCACACATGACAGGGAAGAAGCATATGGCTCGGACAGGGAAGAAGCATATGGCTTGGCTCCATGAACTCCAAAAGATGTCGAAAAAACTGAAGTGGCCGATGATGTGGGTGCAACTGTCAATAGAATTAACCCCAAGGAACAAAAAGAAGCGTTCACCACAGGGGATAACTGAGTTAAGTCATGTTCAGGGAATAATGCATAAATTATGATGTAACTTGTACATTGGCATGCCTTCTTTTAGTTTTTTTTCCATTGGGGGAAGGAAGACTAAGAAAGACATGCCATTTTGGTCAATAAATATGCTCTTTATCATATCCTTGAATATATTTTGTCTCAATATTTATTTGTCTTTACTTCTTTATCAATCATTGAATATTTATATAACATACAATATATAACATACAACACAATATACTAATGACAACATTCTTTTATCAATATATACTACTTATATACAATTTATACTAATTACTAACTACAACACAATATACACTACTTATATACAATATATACTACTTAAATACAATATATACTACTTATATACAAAATATACACTACTTATATACAAAATATACACTACTTATATACAAAATATACACTACTTATACACAATATATACTATACTAATAACATAGTACACCATATAAAATATATTCTACAATATACTAATGACTACAATACAAGATATTGATTTAAATAAAAAAAAATTCAGAACCGCCGGAACCGGAACCGCCAGAACCGGAACCGGATGGTACCCGGAACCGTATGGTAGCGGTTCCGGGCTCCGGAACCGTCAGAACCGAAACCGCCAGAACCGGAACCGCCAGAACCAGAACCGCAGACCCAAATAGACCCAGAACCGGAACCGGATACAGCCTTAGTTTAGATCCTTCACCAATCAACTCACTTTTTTTTATACAGATATATATTTTCAAAGAATTTATCATTATCTGATTATATAATCGTATTATTATGAATGTGAGAACTTTTTGATTTATGAACCAGAAATCGATATGCTTTACTATTAGTCGCATATCCTATGAAAATAAAATCAACGGTTTTCGGTCCTATTTTTGCCCTTTTAAGTTTAGAAACTTGCACTTTTTCCAAACACCACCACTTTAAAATAATTCAAGTTGGGCTTTTTTCCTTTCCGTTTTTCATTTGAAATGGATTGTGTTTTGGTATTTGGGGTATTCGATTTAGTATTCAGCTAGCTGTAAGAACGGATTTCCCCCACAAGTTATGTGGCAAACCAGAACTTCTCAATAATGCGTTCATCATCTCCTTTAATGAATGATTCTTTCTTTCTGCGATTCCATTGGATTGGGGCATGTAAGGGACTGTTGTTTGATGAATAATTCCATATTTTAAACATATTTGTTCAAAAGGAGATTCATATTCACCACCTCTATCACTTCTTATCATTTTAATTTTCTTGTTAAGTTGCGTTTAAACTTCATTTTTGTATTGCTTGAATGTGTCTATCGCTTCATCTTTACTATTAAGTAAGTAAAAATAGCAATATCGAGTACTATCGTCAATAGTTATGAAATACTTCTTTCCACCGCGAGATGGTATTGACTTCATGCTACAAATATCTGTGTGAATTAAGTCTAAAGGATTTGAATTTCTTTCAACTGACTTATAAGGATGTTTAACATTTTTTGATTTGTCACATTCAAACTTAGGCAATACTTCTAAATTAATCATTTTCCATAAGGTTTTATAATTGGCATGACTCAAACATCTATGCCATAATTCTTTTGACTCAAGTAAGTAAGGCAAACCTGAAATTTTATTATTATTTTCAACAACCATTATATTCAGCTTGAAAAGACCCTCACTGAGGTAATCTTTTCCTACAAACAATTCGTTCTTAGTTATTACAATTTTATCAGAAACAAAAACTCATTAAAAACTATTATTAACAAGAAGTCCAGCAGAGACTAAATTCTTCCTAATCTCGGGAACATGAAGGACGTTATTCAAAGTCACCACTTTTCTAGAAGTCATTTTGAGGAATATCTTCCCACATCCTTTAATCTTGGCCTTTGAATTATTTCCCATAGAAATCGTCTCATCGGGTGCAACCGGAGCATAAGTAGCAAAAACTTCTCTAACAACATAAACATGGCGAATGGCTCCAGAATCGATCCATTATTCTTTAGGATTACCCACCAAGTTGCATTCGAAAAGCATGGCACATAAGTCAGCAACATCATCTTGCTTTTCAACTATGTTTGCTTGACCCTTCTTCTTGTATTTCTTCGGAGCATGACACTCCATAGATTTGTGTTCGATTTTTCCAAAGTTATTGTAGTTTCCACTGAACCGCTTCTTGCTTGGGTTGTATTTTGGTCCAGAAGCCTTCTTCCTCTTTTTATTCTCTTTAACAGTATTTGCTCCCATTATTGTTGAGTTTTCACGGCCTCTCTTTTCAGCAACTTTGTTGCCTCTGTGATTCTCAACCGAACAATGAGATCTTCAAGGGACATCTCCTTATGTTTGTGTTTCAAGTAGTTTTTGAAGTCCTCCCACAAAGGAGGCAATTTCTCAATCATCGCTGCTACTTGGAATGCTTCATTGATGACAAGACCTTCAATGAAATTTTTGTTAGTAAAAATACTAAGATTACTACTTCCAACATCAATATCAATTTGATTTATACATTCAGCAAGGAGATCGTGGATAATCACTTGTAATTCCTGGACTTGGGTAATAACAGACTTGCTATCTACCATTTTGTAGTCCAAAAACTTTGCAGCAACGAACTTCTTCAACCCAACCCCTTTAGTTTTGTATTTCTTTTCAAGCGCAATCCACAGTTCTTTTGACGTTTTTACGTCACTGTAGATGTTATACAAGCATCCTCCAGCCCGTTTAGAATATAATTCTTACACAAAAAATCTGAATAATTCCACGCCTCAATCACGAGAAAGCGTTCAGTTTCTGGAGTTTCATCGGACAGCAAATGAACATCTTCCTTGATGAACTTCTGGAGACTTAGAGTAATCAAATAAAAGAAAATCTTTTGCTGCCAGCTTTTGAAATCAATTCCGAAATTTTTTTCAGGTTTCTCTGCCGGTGTCAATGTTGCCGGTGTTGTTCGGCTCATTGAGGCATTGGCAATCACAATTGGAACAGCTTGGTTCACATTATCATTAGTCAAACGCTAAAATAACGTAGATTTTAATAGAGTACAAAATTACAAAGGTTTTACTTTTCAGAAACACTGAGTACAAATACAGAAAATATTTTAAATTCCTTAAGTTTGTTAGTAAACTGTATTTGTAAAATAATTCTGAAAATATAAATGAACATAAACAGAAATGAAAATGAAATAACAGAAAATCAATTCGAGCTTACTGAATTCACAGTGTTTCCTTAAGGAATTTATCCTCTCCTAGTACCTAAGGTTATGGATTATTTCCTCCCAGGATAGAACGAATTACACACTGGTGTAGTGGTACTTCAAACCCTAGTGTTTCAGTGAACACAAAGATTCGTAGTAAATCACACTTACTGTTGCTTTATTTGATGTTTAAACTATGCAGGAGAAGGAGAAGAAACTCATAAAATCATAATAGTGTTGTATTTATAGCCAAAGTTAGGCTAAAATATGAAAAGATGCAACTCTTCAGAATGGTTGTTTATGCAAAACGGCCAAATCATAAATGTCATTACATAAATGACTATTTACTCTATAATAAAGAGGGAAAATAAAGAGGTAAAATTGAAGAGGGTAGTTAATTTTCTGTTACCAAAATAAAAAACGGATCAGAGGATTTAATATTAATATTTATTTTAATATTAATATTATGTTATTTAAAAATAAATATTTAATAACGTTTCTGTTAATATTTTACTATGAACAAATAAATTTGGTCCAAAAATTAATCAATCAATTAACCAAATTCGAAGCCGAAGGCGAGCAACGACGGAGCGAGGCTTGCATTCTTCTCAACTCTTTAAGAGCTAGAAGAAGAGCAATTGCTTATATACACATAAAAATCGTCTTCCTCTTGCAATATAGGACAATGTCCCTTTGTCAAGGGGAGAAACCTAAAATTTCACTCAAATTTTTTTATTTCCCTTCAATTCTCATTGACTCTCTTTTATGTATTTAATATATTAAATACATAAAACCTAATAATACCATCAATTAGACGGTGACCTGCTTAACTTCATTAGAAGTAATGCTAGAAGCCTAGCGCTTGAAGATTGGGTTGGCAAACCGGCAAGTCGAGTCGGATATGGGCTGGTCAGAAACCAGTAATACAAGAACGAATAAATTATCCGACCTGTCCACATTTAATATAGATAAAAAATGAGTTAAATGAATATCTATATTATCCATGGATAACTTTGGGAAAATTCCTACCCCAATTTGGGGCTTTACTAATATAAAAATTAAACCCATTAATTATTCTTTGGTTATCCATTTTCTAACAACATAATATGATTCTTATTCATATTTGACCTATATTTAAAAAATTTCAGGATAGGTATGATGTATCCTTCAAGGTCTGTTCTTTTCAGTACAGATATGAACATTGAGAAGATGGCGGTTATCTTTCAGCGTGTAATAATTAAGAGCAAAAGCACAAATTATAATTGAGTATTAAGTTCTAAACTTATAGTTTTAACGATATAATAAATTAAATATTAAAATTTTAAAAGTTAAACCTATTAAATTTAACCTTTGCTCCCTTCCTTTTATTAAACATGGACTATTACTATTGGAGTATCTCAACTGAAACGTGCTATCAAGCCCTAGAAATGAAAAAGAATTACTATGTCGGGTCTAATACCATTTTAAAAAAAGGTCGAAATAGAGAGAAGGAGAAACAGAAACCAAATTAAATGGTCATCAAGGGAACAAAAGTTAGCGGTGAGTCCACTAGTAGAGCTATCGATTGAACTATTTTACGTGCACCAATTTTATGACTAACATTTTCGTTTTAAGTAGTTTAAAAAAAATAACAGCTTTTTAAATTTAAAAATAATATAATTAAAACTTCATATTTTATCATTAATAATACATTTTTATATACACACAAATATTATAAACATATCTATATTCAAAAGTCTTACACACAAATATTATGTATGCTATATTACAATTATAAATTTTTAATGGATGGATAGATAATTATTTCTTTAAACCATTTACCACCACTACTTAAAGACGATACAGGTCAAGCCAGTCCAAACGTCACTATCCTGGCAACAAAATATTAATAATTCCCAGCGTGACAGTTTTACATTCTAACACATTGCAATGTTAAACGCAAAGAGACGATGCTTAAACAGAAGCAAAATATAGACGAAAATATTCAGTCCTAGAAACCTAACATTCATGAGCACCTGTGGAAAAAATAGATAGAATCCGAAAGGGATGATCAGGATAATGAGCGTTGAATTCTGGTGTGAGTATATTAGTTAAGTGAATCCATTTAACTAATAAGAAGGGTAAAAGAAGTGTTCATCCTTTGTCTACTGGAACCTGTATTTACTTTGTACAACAAGCCTGCTATAAACATTTGAACAAATTGCTTAATTACAACAAAGGTGGTTCTGAAACAATGTGAAGTACCTCAAGTACGCAACAAACAGGAATTGAGCCAGCCATGACATGACATGAAATGAAATTATGTGTCTGTTTGATCTTGAAATTGGACTGAATCGAAGAGATTAGTAGTAGATGTAGAAGAAGAACCCATGTCGGTCTGTATGGTCATGGTGTTTTGAGTTTGGCTTCCAGTTAACTTCTGTTTTTGCCTCTCTTGATGGAAATCTTTCATCGCTTTAAATCTCAGATCATTAGAATAAGTATTTGCCTCTGGAATTTCATCGGGAATGGCTACTCGTCCTTCAAGCATACTCACTACCTCGGACATGATAGGCCTGAGTGAGGGAGTGGCGCTAGTGCACAAGAGTGCCACTTTTACTATTCTTTCCACTTCTTGTTTGTTAATATCAGAACCCAACCTCTGATCTATGAGCTCCTCTATACTCCCACTTTGTTGCAAGTGACAGGCCTGTAATAGTGTAGCTTTTTAGGCACAGCTAATAACTTCAATAAAGGAGGTTAAAGATGAAGAAGAAAGAACGTAAGAACTTCATTTCACCATGCAAACTTTTAAGCTGACCCTTGTTAATGGAGAAATAGAAAGCAAACGGGGATCAGATGTTATTACCCAGTCTAAAAGACAAATGCTATTGTTGCTCGGCATGTAGTTATTGTTGTTCTTTCCACTGACAGTTTCCAAAAGTACAACTCCGAAGCTGTAAACATCTGCCTTATCGGTCAAATAACCCCAGAGTGCATATTCTGGTGCCATGTATCCTCTGCAAGTGTTAAGATTAGCAGGTATGTCAACTCAAAATACACTTTAGGCTAGCAAGAAATGAAGTGATCTTACATTGTTCCAGCAACTCGAGTACTGATATGGGTTTTCTCTTCTTCATTAAGTTTAGCTAGTCCAAAGTCGGATATTTTGGGATTTAGCTGCCCATCCAGCAGCACATTGGTAGCTTTGATGTCCCGATGTACAATTTTTAGGCTTGATTCCTCGTGTAGAAAAGCGAGACCTTTTGCTATTCCGAGACAGATCCTAAACCTTGTAGCCCAATCCAGTGTCAATCGGCTGTCCTCTGAACCAGAAAATTCACCAATGAAAATCTTGACCTGAGATAACTGGAATGCTACATAAAGAGAACAACATGGAAAACTTACGAAACAAAGCGCCAGCAAGGCTATTGTTATCCAAGTATTCATATACAAGCAGTAACTGGTCTGCTTCAATACAGCACCCATGAAGCTTAACAAGATTCGGGTGTTGTAAACAGGAGATCGTACTAATCTCATTCAAGAATTCACGGTTGCCTTGCTTTGACTGAGAGGAGAGCTGCTTCACTGCTACTAATGTACCATCAGGTAATTGACCCTACACCAGATCCGTTCATTATTAGGTTCCACAGGTTAAGAAGATAGAACCAGTGTAAACTAATTAAGGCAGATGAATTTTGACATATGTATGCCCTTGCTCAGACCCAGAAGCATTGGGTTAATGAAATTTCGAAGGTTTACATGTTTCTGGAGACAGCACCAAGTCTTGTAGGCAGAGGTGCATCATGAACCGTAGTCCAGTTAAAAGAACAATAACTAGTCTTCCAATTATAAGCATACCTTATAGACTGGACCAAAACCACCTTCTCCTATCTTGTTTGAAGCATCAAAGTTTTTAGTGGCGGCTTTTATTTGTTTTAGAGTAAAGCAAACCATCTGCAGCTCTACACCATTGAGATCTGTCCAAAAACATATATAGAGATGAGTTATTGAGTTTTGTGGTCTGTTGTGATAAATAAACTCTTTATCATTGCATTAGCATCGACATTGCTTTCTTCTCTGAAGTAGTAAACCCACCCCTCCTAAACTCTGCTGTGGATTGCAGCCCTCCTGATGACTCTAACCTTCGGACTCATAGTTGGAGGTGGAGGGTCCCCCAACTAGACAATCCTCTCTTGTCTAGCATTGACATGGTTTTTTAAACACATAATGAAGGGGCACATCAGATCCATCAAACTACTATTAATACAAGATACTGACCTTTGAAAGCTTACTGTTATGTTGGTTGAAAGGTTTTGAAGAAAAACATCAAATTCATACTGACGTAGATGATGAAAAAGGTACACAAATCCCACACTCTTCTTAAAATTCATCTACCTGTAAGATTTGGTACTATGAAGATGCCTCTGTGACATTAACTGAACGTGTATCTAGATTTGATACAATAGTAATTAATCTACTACGTTTTCAAAAACAATATATGTACAATAATGATGAATCTCCTAGGTTAATCAATGGTTTAAGCTATTACATAAGGTTTGGGATATCAAGATCCTCAGTATGATTAATAACATGTGTTTGTGTTTTGATCACTTCTGAATATACAATGAATTGCATTCACCGCTCACCAGTATATACTATATAGAATTGCTACTTAGAAACTTCTCATGCTCACCTCTTCTTTTCCTTTCTCTGCATAGATAGCCTTTCCACCAAAGTATGCTCAATACAAAAAACGTGATACATGCAGCCAAAACTCCAACAGTAACATAAATTATTACGGTCTTTCTGTCCTCGTTTGAACAGAATTTGAAATCTGTACCAAAAGAAAATGAGAAAAACAAAAAGAGAAGGCAAAAGTAAAAGCCATAGAAAATCCCTGTAAGTCCAACCAAAGATAGAAAAGGTAAGTAGATACATACTCGAGTCGACCGAGATTGCTGATATGAGTGCACCATAATGTCCCCTAAGAGGAATGCGGGTAGTGCCCTTGCCACCCCAGTAAAGTCTGATCTCTAACACACTATCTGTTACAGTGGCATTAAAACGTCTGATCACAGGCCTTTTAACTCCACGAGCTTCCTCTTCAATATTAAAGTCTTTCCAAACTAATTTCTCCTAAAATCAAAAAGGGATCATTCAAGAATGTAAACCAGCTGATAACTCTAAAGAAAACTTCATCATCAGGAAAAGCACCTGGATATAAATATCAAAGACACGCCTTCCAAGATTGTAATATGTATGGTCTTCTTTGAACATTATCTCGGCGAAGTGCAGACTAACACTGTAATTCCCATTCTCCAAGCAATAACGGAAATAAGTAAGTGAAAGTGGAGAAGCCCGCGCACCACTGTACAATTCAGACAGGTTTGTTGCTTGTGTAGATTCAATGAAACGTGTATTTTGATCATTAGCATCATCCATGAAATCTCCAGTGCTGCTAAATCCCCAGAACTTATTACTGCGGAAATATCTGGCAGAACCACCTTCAACCTGAGCATCTCCTTCATAATCAAGTTGTCTATTGTTTTCTTTAACAGTAAAATCATTTCCTCCACAGTTCACATGCAGGGAACACCCATCTGCCATGTGAACAAATGTACTTGTATGGTCAGAGAGATATATCTAGCAAATAATAGTCTCTTATTATAATAGGCAGCAAAGAATACCAAAATATTGATGGATAGATGCGTATGAAGGTCACATTTTCAGAAACTAATTAAAAACTGTTCAGTAGCTACGTGATCTCGGGACTGTAGGTCCTAATGAGAAATATTTGCAACTAACAGCGCATTCTTTGGGAAGTCGCAGGCAATCTCTGTCAGTTCTTTTTTTTAATGTGTCTTGTGTGTGTGTGTGTGTGAGTATATATAAAAGTGAATTTAGTGATGCATGTAAAATTACAGAAAAATTTAGTTTTAAACAAGTGTACATCATCTCAGAGAATCCTCTCCCCCTGTGACCTGTTCCTTCTCCAATTCAGACAGCAAACTAGTCCAGATATCTACCTCCTACTAATCTGGAAGTTCTCCTAAATTTAATGTCCCAACACCAGTTCTCCTATTTGAGCATTAGAGGTCTCCCAGAAAAGCCGCAAAAGTAAACAAATTTAGCTTTTGCTCTGTGAGTGATATATTTCCTTGCAAATTCTCCGACAGAATCTTACAATCTTTCCATCTACCACCTTAAACTGTGTGTATATCATGAATTCATCCCACAATCCTCTTATATCTAGTAAACCAACTGTCCCCATATTTCGCATCTATTACTGTTTTCCACAGCAGGTCGTTCTTTAGATATATCCAAAATCTTCAGGTTTCCAACTCTTGACCCCCCCCCCCCCCCCCTGGAAATAACTGGTTTTATACTTATGGAGGGAAGGAAGATGAGAAAAACGTATTACAGTTTCAGGATATGTAAGGAACTTTTCTTTTTCATGTGTTACTTGAAATAAGTGAGAGAGAAATAATAAATGGTCAATGAGGTACACGAATATACTTACATCTTGGACAAGTCAAATCCTCTGTACAAGGAAGAACATTCCTTCTGTAGCAGATAGCACGAGAGATATTGACCTTAGATACATAATAAAAATGAAAGACTAACTCCTAAAGTAAAGCATCTGTTTCTCTATTTTGTTACATATAAAATGTGAATTGGAAAACTAAGAAGAATGAGAAGGTTTATCTTACAAAGTGCTAACGGCTGAAGAACTCTTGTACAGGTTGATGTAATAATTCCTGTCGGAGGAATTAGTATCAGAACCATATGATACATTGTCACTGAAAACATGAAAAAGATACAGACAAAAAGGATTCACTGACGTATTCTGCCGACATGCTGGTTGGTCAGGGCCTTGCCAAGTAAAGTTATTGTAGGAAAGATCACTGTACATGCAATTAATTTCTTAGATTGATCATAAATTTAAAAGCACTATAATGACAGAATGCGATAAACAAGCATTTAAAAGGTGCAAATGACAAAGAAAATGTGGAACTAAGAAAAATACCAAATTAAACTCAATGATTTAGTTGAAATATTAACACACCTCATACTCAAGCCCGTATGAGAGACAAATATTTGACAAAAGAGAATCAAGAAAGATATTACACGTACACATTTATTCCATTCTTCAAGATTGAGTCAGGTACATTTCCACTGAGCATGTTACCAGATAAAAACCTATTACAGAAGAGTCACATAGTAAGTAACCATTAATGTGAGAAATGGTGAATAAAACTTTTCATGCGTGTTAGAAAAATAATAATGATGTTATCTTAATAGTACTTCGAAAACAAAAGTCAAATTGAATTATACTCACACAAATTTAAGCATAGTTCTTGCACTTATGCCATCTGGAATCGTTCCAACCAGCTTGTTGAAACTAACATCACTGTGGTAAATTCAAATAAAGATAAGAAGCTTTTCTCTTCGTCTAGAATAATCTCATGAATGCGTAAAGGAGGAGAGCCATTTATAAATTATAAAACCTTACTAGTATTGCAGTAATGTCATAGTACCTTAGTAAAAATTAAATCAGAGAAGAGGGTGTATTACTATAAAGATAGAAGGCAAAGAATAGGAAACAAGTACAATTAATTATGAACTGTTGGATATGATGAACAGTTTGTTAAAGTTTTCAACAAGATCTTCCCATCCATAGAAGCTTATCTGCCAAGCTTCACAAAGTTTATGGCTTTTGGGCCACATCTATGATGATTTTTATATGCATGATCCAACTTCTATCTAATCAAAACCAGAATTATCAAACTCTAAATAAGTCTCACCAATTGGAAGCTGGGCCTTTGTACTCCAGCACCAGCATCTATGGCTTTTAGAATTAGACATAAGTACTAGCAGACTAAATCTTTTTTTTGTATAGCAAATCAGACTAGCAAAACTTGCATCTATGATGAACTTCATAGTTCATACCAAGAAAATAAATGTCTTGAGCAGAAAGTGTCACTGCTTAGGTTTGACCACAAGTGGATGATGAAATTTCTAATTTAGAAGAACATTGGACATAAATGAAGGCGTTAATAGAAAATTGTATACCCAGAATGGAAGAAATTAAAGGATTTGGAGAACTTTTGAATCTCATGGGTTCAGATGAGATATGGTAAGTTTGATAAGTGAATAGAGAACAGGTGGTTAGAAGATGATGGACCAAATCTTTTGGAGAATCTTCAGTTAAGATGAAAGTGGAAGTAATAAGCAAGAGCTGAAATGAAAGTTGAGACACAGCGTTAGTCATGAAGAAATGGAGAAAAAGACAGTGGAAAGCAACTAGAGGAAATGACATTGTATTGAGGGGTTCATTGTAACACCCCAACTTTAGACATAGTCTCATATCGCCAAAACACAAGAGGGATGTTGGGTATATAAGTTAACAAGCCTAAGACCTTAGTGAGACATTTTAAAACCGTGAGGGCCTAGGCCCAGAGCGGATGGGCTGTTACATATGGCATAGCCACTCTTGTGTCAGCCTTGCCGATGGTGGGTCAGATTTCAACTGAGTTTAGGTAAATCCCGGTTAGGCGGGGCAAACCTCAATGTTGAGTCTAGGTGAATCCAATGCGGTGGGGAAAACCTCAGCGAGGACGCTGAGTGCAGAGTCCCACATTGAAAAAACAAAAGAGGGATGTTGGGTATACAAGTTAACAAGCCTTAGACCCTAGAGATATGTTTTAAACCCATGAAGGCTTAGGCCCAAAACGGACAATATCACTAGCAAACTGCGCTATTACATTCATCTTATTAGCTTATGTTTTGGGTTTATCTACACTAGTTGTGTATGGCCAACGCCCTCATTTGGGTTCTTTCTACTTGCCATATTGGAGGAAGGAAGGAAGTGGTTGCTTGTAAGCTAAATACTTATGCAACTCTGAGTCTTTTTCACCAAGTGGAAGGACCAACTATAAGTGCACTGACCCCGAGTCTATCAAAATTGACAGTCAGTATTTTTCAAGGCTATTGCACTTGGACACAAGGTTTAACATCAGATATGTAATGATAATGAATGTAACACAGAATATTGATTTTGAAAAATTGCATGTGAAACTACTTACAATGTTTGTATAGTTTTCAATTGCCAAATATATCCAGGAATTACTCCAGAAAGGTTGCAGTTTCTCAATACCCTGAATACAATGATAGTACAGCATTCCGAAGAGATCCATCAAAACTTAGATGCCAATGTTAATAGGCATTAACAACAAAGCAACTTACAGTATCACTAGGCCGGTCATGTTAATTAGAGGAGGAAATTCCTGCATTGGTCCATTTACGTCACTAATCCTCCTGAATAAGAGACTCAACATTAGAAGTCTTCACACTGTAACGAGATCCATAAACTAAAATAAAGCAGATTAGTGATCTCAATATTTCAGAGTTCCGTACTCACAGATCAGTTAACATATTGAGGAGAGATATGCCTGATGGAATGGGACCCTCTAGACCGGAAGCATGCAGCTCTCTTCATTGATTATTCAAAATAAGTAATAAATACTTGAAATTACAAAATAATTGTGCTAGCAAAGATATCTCAAGATCCTCTGGCATCAGAAGAAAGAAGAGAGATTCTTACAATTTTGCAAGTTGTTTCCAATTCTGTATAAAATCTGGAATTGGCCCGCTGACATTGTTATCACTTATCCTACTGCATTATGAAACAAAATAGTGTCAAAAGTAGTTTTTAGATGCTAGCTAAATGGATAATGGAAGAACGGTGTGCTCACAAATCTGTTAAATTTACAAGTCCAGACAGCGATTTTGGCAGCTCTCCCTCCAGTTGGTTAGAGGACAATATCCTGAAATTGTGATCATCTTTCTCCATTGAATATTCAGGAATTTAAATCACAATTCATGTAGATAGACCCACAAGAGAAAAGGAAAGGAATGGTCTTACAGTGTCTTTAAGCTGATCAATTTCCCTAGTTCAGAAGGAATAATGCCTGAGAATTGGTTCCCTTCAAGGTTTCTGGTGAAAGATTGCCATACAGATTAGTGCACTGCTGAACTTTTGGAAAACAATTGGAAAAATATAAATAAATAACAATGAGATGATTCTTATAGTAATGAAGAAGAGCATGTCCAACATTGCATCAAAGGAAAAAAGAAAAAAAAGCAAACTGTAGCATAAAAGATTGTAAGCTTGCCCTATCTTATAAGAAAGATAATTTTATTAATTTAAAGAGTTTGTCCAAAAAATTATTTTCCAAAATCTGTTGAAACAATTACATGAGCAATGAAGATAAGAAATCAGATCAGATAATCAAAATTTAATACATACATATAGGTAAGGCTGGTAATGTTTCCTAGTTCCTTTGGTATTTCCCCTGACAACCGGTTCACAAGAACAGAGCTGGATCAAAAATTTGCAGTTATAATTGACAATCGACAACATTCATAACAGCTGAAAATATAAGATAATAGATGAGAGGCTTACATAAAATTTAACGGGGTTGACGTCCATTCGGCTGGTATACTACCGCTGAGGTAATTGTATGCAAAATCACTGAAATTTGAGAAAATCTGAACTCAGTTAATGGTGTTCATCAACATTTGGGCATTGAAAGATTCTACTGAGAAAAGAAAAGGAAATGTGACAATGGAAGTCAAAAGGTGCTTACACTTGTTGAATGTAAGGAAGCTTTACCAGTTCAGGTGGAAGAACTCCAGGAAGACTAATGCCCTTAAGAGTACTGCATAAGTAATTTCAAGAGTCAACAATGGTATTAAATAATCTAAAATAGTTTGAATAAGATATAGTATACTTATATAGATAAAGTGAAACCAAGTACAGTCACAACAGAAAACATTGATAGGAACCACTTGATGATGGTGATGTAAATCACTTGTTATTACTCAAAAATGATAAGGTCAATGATGTCAAGTTGCAATCCATACATCTCAGGAAGCCTAAGATTTCATCAAATAATACAGTCTCAATCCGCAAAGATAAAAGACGTCTTTGGCAAAGGCACAGCTTATATATGGCAAAATGAAACTCCCTCCATTGTTTTTGTTTGATCATTATTTTCCTCCTATAATCTTGTTTCTTTTATTTGTCCGAGAATGGAAATACAAGGTTGTTGTGAATATGTAGGAAATGTATACAACTTAATTAAACATGGTTATGGGTTCTCTAGCGGTAAAGGCAAGACATCAGTAACTAAGAACTTAGTAGCTGCATTTTCCAAATCATCTATGCTGCTCTTCAAACAACACGAAATACTAAAAAACTAAAGTCGAGCAAGATGACAAAAAATTACATAGCTACTATGTGGCAGAGGGTATCATTTCCTATACTGCAGTTGCATTTAACTTCAGTTTCAGACCAACTCGGTCGATCAGTTGTCACCATGACTGCTTCAATCTGGCATAATTCACCATTGAACTTCCAGTCTGTCGCTCCCATTGTAACACCAATTTGTTCCAGAATGTCCACTGAGACAAATTGCCAAAGAATATGTCAATCAACAGATTGTTGGCGAATGATGCAAACCTTAGTAACAAAACAATTCAAAGTGGAGATAACTGCAAGTCTAATGCAAGGGCATGAAGCAGAATTCCCACATTTGCTCAGTGCCAGCTTAAACCCCTAAATGTGACCAAACAAAAATCATTTTCAACCGCTGCAAACCCCACTCTCCCACCAACAATTTAGAATTGGTGAGCAGTTCGCTAGAAAACCCTCTAATATCATTTTTAGTATATTCTCATCATTTAATTGACCCCATAAGCTTCAATATTTTGAGTTAGGCTACAGAGGTGCAGCAAGTTCCCCTAGCAAACGTGCATAATCCATGAGAAATGCTCCATCATTTGAAAACCCAAATTCACCAAATTGTATTAATTCCTTAACATAATACTAAATTTCCAGTCTTTTCTTTTTTGTAAGTCCAAAACTTCAAGCCCTAAGTAAGATTCTATCTCAAGGAAGCTTTTTTAAGTAGTACAGTACAATTGAATTATGACGGCCCACTAAATCCTTACTCCAACAAAATACTATCATTGCATATCATGATCACAAAGAGGGAGCCATTTAAAGACTAGTATCACTCGAGAGCAAAACTAACAGTGATACTGCTTAAACCTAGTAAAAAAATGAAGTACATGCCAACCAAAAAACTCAATTTTTTCTTTTACTGTGTCCATATTAACTGGTCCTAGCCTTGTACTCTTTACTTTCCTCTTTTACTGACTCATAATTGATCTTTTCTCAAGAAACTTTGCTGAATAGGTGGAGAAAAAGTAATAAGCTCAGAATTCTTGATTTCTTGCACAAATTTGACTTTGTGGACAGTCGTAAAATCCCACCCCAAGTCCCCAACTCAACTACTACAAAAAAAAAAAGAGACAGAATTTACCTTCTTCTTGGGCAACTCTTGACTCACCCAAGTTTAAGAACAAGAAGTAGTTCACTACAAGAATCCATGAAAGAACACCTCGTTTTGCAGGCAACATTTTTTCGGCAAGCTCCAAACATGTACATTCGCTGTTAGACGTACAACACAGCTAGGTATGTAGAACTAATGTTTCCTAGATTTTGACAAAAAAGTACCGCTAGTACTTTGCCAAGAAATAATTGAGCCAGAAAAGTGGCTTTTTTTAGTTTCTAGTCTTTGAATTCAGAGGTTCTAAACGGTGACCATAAAAAAATACTAGTAAGTGTGTAAATTGAGCTAAGCTAGCTGGTTACCGACATCCTACACGACTTTAGACATAACAAGTTGTCTTGTCTGTTTCAGAAAATTTTCTTTTCTTTTCCTTTTTTCAACTGTTACGGAGAAATGTCTTATGTGGGGATTGAAACTTTAGAGAACAGTCAGAGGCACGTGAGATTTCTCAAATCTTTGATGTTAGCGCTGACGCTAGCCACTTGTTACTTTTTAACCAAAAAATAAGATTTTATCAAAGCCAGAATTTAGAAGAACACGAGTTCAAAAAAATATATTAAAATAATAATTTAAGTGAAAGAGTATTTCAAAAGAAAAGCGAGTAAACCAAGATATATTCCAATAATTTTGTATCCTCAATTGATCAGATGTCTCCCTTGTGTAGGTGTCCTAAAGATATACGTTTTGCTCGAATTATAATTGAGTTATTATGAGTAATTAAAGACATTGAATGCTACTTTACATAATCATTACATTCAATACAAATTCCTTAACGTATTCTATATTTAATGTCCGTGAAACGTCGTATCTGCACTCTTTTCTATTGTCATGTTCATTCCTTTGGACCCTCATATAAATGATTTCAATAGGTACGGGTTCTGAGTTATTTGAATAACTACCCGTGCCTCTACTTCTGTCATTTGCTCGTGCCTGTTGTAACTCATACCTTTTAGGTAGCTGTCATTCTTTGACCACTCAATCAGTCTACGTGTCTTGACACGTTTCCTTAAATACAATTTTTTTCCTAATACAGATAGTCCCTCCACTTTTCATTTATTCATCAATTGAATAGTTTGAAAGTAGATTTCTTTAAAAGAGAATTTTTGTCAACATAAATGTTATGACAAAACTGACGCTTCAATTGTCGCTTCCATTTAATGTTTTGTACACTGTCGTTTTTCCATTTGTTCTGCAGTTTTGCAGCCCTTTTCAAGGCTTTTCATACGGCTCCACCATTCTCGAAGTGCCAGTTATCATTATTATGGTCCTTCTATCACCGTGCTTTTTCCTTTTGCCGGTTGCTCATCAATATAAATATAACATCTTTCCTTGTCGTTTACCACATAAAACTTATTGAACACTTTAATTCTTCAAAACTCTATTCACTTCTTCATCACTTCAATCTTCTTCGCCATGACTTCACTAAACCCTAACCCTAGGAGAACTCCTATTCTAGATAACTTCCCCAATGCCCCCATTAGGCATAGAAGAGGTGGTAGACTCCGTAGTTTAGGGTCATTTCGCAGTGGTAGCACATCTTCGCCTTCTCCTAGTTCCGAACCCTCTTCTAGAACTAGAGGTTCCTTTCTCACAGGTCTTCGTCTAGAAGCAAAGAACCCTCTGAGCCCTTACGTGAGCCTTTGGTTGAAGAGATAGTTCCAACAGAACTATCTTTTTACCATGATAGGGAATATCTTAGAAACCAAGTCGCTACCTTAGATCGTGCCGATGCTTTCCTAACTCAAATTACAGAAATTTTAGCTCCCGTAATTGGTAAAGACTGTCACTAAAGCAGTGATTTTCCCATTATCATTCCTATTCCAAATCAGAGGATCACTTCTTACATGATTGAATTTTCTTTTGTTTATACATACTCTTTTATTTTAGGATTCAAACCACCCATTAACCCGGTCATTCTAAATTTTTGCCATTTTTTCAATATATGCTTGGGTCAGATTGGTCCAATTGTATGGATGGTTGTTGCCTATTTAAGGCATCTTGCCAATATGGCAAATGTTGTCTTTACTTTCTCTCACCTAATTCACCTCTACTCCTCTAGGCTTTTTCGTAATGGCATTTTTACCCTAGCAGCCAGGAGCAAGAGGGTTTTAATGAGCCCCGAAGATGATAAGGACCGTGGCTGGTATGCTCGATTTGTTGCTGCCCCACTACTGGCTTAGTTGGTGAAGATAACATTCCATTCCCTGAGAAGTGGAATTTTGCACGTAAGTTTTATATCCTTCTCGTGCTTTTTTCCTTCAAGTTTATTAATTTCTCTAATATTGCTTCTTTTCTTTTTTTAGCAACCATGGGAGTTGTGGAGGACATACCCAACTTTTGTGGTTGGGTAGATAAGTTGCCGAAGATCGCTCCATGAGGGTAGGGCCTGGAAAACCTTTCCAACCGTTACGGTTGGAAAGTAAAGACTCATGGTAAGAGTTTCTATTTTACCTTTCTCGCATATAAATATTTTCCTTTATTGTTCTAACTTTCATCATTCTTTTTATCAGGATTTGCTATTCGAAGAGTCACTGTTGAAGCAGTTGTAGCCTGTCGTGACTCTTCGGGTACTCGGACCTCTTTAGCCCGTAAAATAATATTGGGCTCTTCTTCTGCAAAAAGAAAAGCTTTTGAAGAAGAAGATGAAGGAGGCTCCCTGGTGATAAGACCACGAGCTAAAAAGTGTATCGTCTCTGATGACGAAGCTGAAGTCTCACCTCGTCTTCCTTTTGATGCCCCAATTATTATTCCTGATGAAGACGTCACTCCTCGTGATACTCGTGAGTCTATTAACCAACTTTTTATTAGTGGTTTTGATAGTGGAGATTTAGGACCAGTTTTAGATGAACTTTCCTTATCTTCCTTTTCAACTCCCGCACCTGCGATTCTTTCCTTACCTGCCCCAAATGTTTCCATTTCTCCCTCTACTGTTTCTACTCCTTCCTCTGCTCCTCCTTTGACAATTCGCCCACCTATCGTTCACCATATGGAGGTGGGCTCTTCTAGTAGAAGTGTTGCGATGAGGAGCGTAACTATTGAAGTTCCTCCAGACGACAACCTTTTGAGGAAGTCAGGTCATGCAGACGTTTGGCTCGAGCCTTTAATAGGCCCAATTGAAAAAGCAAAACTAGAGAGTCATAGCTTCCTGACTCTGATGAATGACATGGTGCATGCCACTTTGAAGATATTTTCTTCTTGCTCTTCTCTACTTTGTAAAAATTTCGATTTTTAGGATTTTTATTTCCTTTCCTTTTTTTCCTTAGGCCAATCTTATCGGCATAGAGCTAATAAACAGAATATCCCTCTTGGAGAAGGTAGCACGTGATTCAGAGAAGGTTGCACATGATTCATAGTTGGAAGCAATCAACTGGAAAGAATAATTTGAAAATGCTCAAATTGACATGGAGGATTTACAAGAGAGCAGGGATACCTTAGAGCAGCAAGTACGAGCATTAACTTCGGAGCTAGCGGTTGTCAAGGCTTCCTTGAACCAAGCAGAAAAATAAAAAGAATGCCTTGAATCCTCCTTTTTCCCGAACACCTATCTAAGTCTAGCAAGGTGAACAGGGCGTTGAAGGCTTTGTTGAGTCAAAAAGAAGTTTATGCTGAAGAGCTCGTTCAAAGCTTAACTCAAGCACAAGAAGATATCTGAATCTCTACTGATAAAGTACGTGCTTCACAGAGCTCTCATACTTCTCTTCAAGTTTCTTATAATTCTACCTTGGCCAAAAATGAAGAGCTCAAGAATGAGGTTACCGCCTGGGAAAAGTATAATGAGATCCTTGAAGAAAAATTTAATGTTGAGGTAAGTTGGGCTTTTTTAAATTCACATCGTGATACCCTAATTGAAGCTGGTCAAGAAAACTTCGACCTGGAGTCTGAATTAGCTAAGGTTAATGAAACCATTGAACAAGCTCAACAACCACAAGAATTTCCTTCTCCCGTGATTGAAGCTCCCGTGTTGAAGCTCATACGGGTATCACATCTTCTTCAAGCCCAATTGAACCTACTACTGCAAGCCAAGTTGAAACCGCACCTGATACTACTCTTGCCCAAAGTGAGCCAGTTGCTGCAAATCAAGATCAACCAGCAACCGTTGATGCTCCTGCCCAAGTTGAGTCCATTGTCGCTGATACATCTTCTTCAGTTCCCTCAACTTCTTAGTGAAAAATTTTCATTGTCTTGAATTCCTTCTTTTTTACTTCGGAAAGTCATGTAAAAAACCCTTGTCTTCATTTGAGGGTTGGTTTTGGAATGCAAGTCCCTAAGTCTTTTATGGGGCAATCTGTATAAATAATTTCGTAGCTTTATGACTAAGTTTTGTATTTAGTCTTAAGTTTTTTTTTAAGAAGTTCTTCATGTTAGTATTTTAAACTTCTATTATGTTTACTCTTGCCTTTTTATTTTTATGGACTTACAAAATAATTTTGCATTTTTGTCCTAAAAAATGCTTATGTGAATCTCATGAGTAATTAACTTAAACATGAGTTCTATAAAAGTGGGCTCTTTTATATTTCGACACTTAATGAAGAAGACGTCTGTATAGATAATTTCGTAGCTTTATGACTAAGTTTTGTATTTAGTTTTAAGTTTTTTTTTAAGAAGTTCTTCATGTTAGTATTTTAAACTTCTATTATGTTTACTCTTGCCTTTTTATTTTTAAGGACTTACAAAATAATTTTGCATTTTTGTCCTAAAAAATGCTTATGTGAATCTCTTGAGTAATTAACTTAAACATGAGTTCTATAAAAGGGGGCTCTTTTATATTTCGACACTTAATGAAGAAGATGTTTGTATAAATAATTTCGTAACTTTATGACTAAGTTGTATTTAGTCTTAAGTTTTTTTAAAGAAGTTCTTCATGTTAGTATTTTAAACTTCTATTATGTTTACTCTTACCTTTTTATTTTTTAGGACTTACAAAATAATTTTGCATTTTTGTCCTAAAAAATGCTTATGTGAATCTCATGAGTAATTAACTTAAACATGAGTTCTATAAAACATGGCTCTTTTATATTTCGACACTTAATGAAGAAGACGTCTCAACTTCATAATAGTGTTATCATACGATAAAAGAAATAGGAACATGCATGTTTCTTTGAAATAACTTTGATAAGTTTTGAATAATACTTAACATGTGTTTGAAGTACATCTATAGTTTTCTCGTAACTGTTTTTCTGGTAACAATTTTTTATGAAAAAATAATAACCACAAGGTTTTTCTTTATAACTCGTTTCAGAACAATAAACGCAAGATTTTTCTTTATAACCTGCATTAGTACATAGCTTTTACCCTAACTACAATAAGGTTTTCTTTAACCGTGGCTCGTGACTTCGTGTGGCTTTTACTCTGCACTTGTCTTTTCCAAGCTTGATTTTTCTTTAACCTTCTTTGCCTTCTTTATACATACTTGTGTATATTATCTAGTACCCCCAAGTGTTTGAGTGTTGAAGTATGAAGCCTCGAGCACTTGATTGTATCTTTCATTTGGCCATTTTCCTGAAAAGGAAAAATATAGGGGACTCGGAGGTGCGATTATAGATGAAGGCTACTTAACCCGTTTGAATTTCTATCAGAATAATTGTAACCGTAGGCCAGGAATTTTAGGTTATTCCGTGTGCCTTACAGGTCGTGACTCATCATTCAGTATGGGTTAACTTTTTGTCTATCATCTAAAATCGTTAATAAAATCTTAGTAACTTAAAATTTTAATTTAAAATAACGATACCTGACCGTGAGTATTTCTTAAAAATAATATCTATTCAAATGAACAGCATTCCAATATGAAGGAAGTATCTTTCCATCAATTGTCTCCAGTTCATATGCTCCCTTTCCTGCTATATTCCGAACTCTATAGGGTCCTTTCCATGTTGGACTTTATTTTCCCACGTTAGTTGATAAGTTAGGATTTTAACATGTTTTATGCCCTTACTTGCCTATGCTTTGTTTATAAATTGCTACAAAATATTCCAAAAATGATCACAAGTTGTGCTTGCTTGCAGGTTTGATCGACAAAGTAATAAAATGTTAAAGATCGGCTCAAAAAGGAGTGAAACATGCTCAAGTATCAAAGATTAAGTAAAATGAGGAAAAGAGGGCCTAGTGCGGACCGCGCAAAAGTGAATGCAGCCGCACTAGGAAGTCCAAAGAGTGTATAATTAGGTTGAAGACTACGTGACAGCGGTATGTTTCTCGCAGTTCGCGGTCAGCCTTCCGCGGCCGCACTACGCTTTTTATGCGATCCTGGTCAAGAGATTCAGAGGACCATCAGTTGCCCAAGATAATGCTATGCAGTCCACGGTCGTCACCGCGCGTACCGCGCCAGATCCCCTCTGTGACCGCGGTACACTTCCACACGGTCCGCGTCCTCAAGTTCAGAGAAGTAGAAATATGAAGTCCAAGAGCCAGTGTGGCTGCAGTCCATTGTGTGTGGCCTGCACTGACCCAACATGGGTATTTTTATCCAGTTTTTCTAGCCTAGTATAAATAGCACATTTTCTCATTTTTAGGTCAGTTTTGGTACTCCAGACATAGCTGCGCTCGTGAGACTCGATTTTGTAGCCATTTTTGGCACTTTTGCTTTTCATTAACGATAAATTATTGTAGTTTCTTTTTAGTAATCAATTAATATGCTTAGTTCTTCATCTATTTCTTTAATTTCTATATCTATCATGAGTAGCTAAACCCATTAGTTAGGGTTGTGGCTCAACTCTAGTATGGGTAATTTATGGGTGTTGCCATCTAGGGTTAGATTGACTATAGGTAATGACTATTTGGGTTAATTTTATGTTTAATTTGAGAATTGGTGGTTGCAAACACTGATTCAAGCTTTATGGGTTCAACTCTTCTAGAGAAAAAGAGTATATGACCCCAAAATTGACCAAACAAGGAATTGGGATGGACTCATGAGAGATGATAGTCCAAATTAATGGGTTAAATCTCGAGAGAGTAATCACCCTACTTGAACCCTAGTTGCTTGGTCTAATTTGCCTACCCATTTGGTCTCGAGAGAGTTAATTTAGCAAAATCACTCTCTCTACCGAGAGGTATAAGAGTGGGTAAAATTGTGCAACGGTTATAACATAAGTCCCAAATGTGTCAATTGAGTCCTAGTAACATCCACCCGTCAATTTACCACCTAGGTAGTGTCACAACCCTAGTGCCTTTCTTCCCATTAGATGCCACTTGTCTATATTCTCGCTGCTTGATTTAGTGTTAATCATTAGTTTTATAAAGTAGTTATAATTTTAAAAGAACCCAAAAATGTGTGAAGTGACATTAGGAGCACAAACATATCTCTAGACTAGATAGAAAATCCAACTCCACTACTAGCTACCTGAGGAAATCGATCCCGACCTCTATTTGGACAAAAGCTATTGCTACCCGCTCTTCCTACCATAGTGTAGCGTCGAGTTGGCAGCAATCACTAGATGCCTTTGAAGATTGAAAAACCTTTTTAAACATGAAGTCCTTAACGTTAAAGAATCTGAGGTGTGCTTTTCGGTTGTAATATCGTTCTATGACTTGTTTCTGTGCTGCCACTCTTATTAATGCATCTTCTCTCCTCCCTTCGAGTAAGTCAAGATTGACCCGCATTTCCTCGTCATTAGATTCTTGTGTTACATGTGTGAACCGTGTACTTGGCTCTTCTATCTAAAATGGAATCAGAGCCTAAGCTCCATAAACTAATGAAAACAGTGTTTCTCCCATAATTGTTTTTGCAATTGTACAATATGCCCATAAAACTCCATGTAACACTTAAGGCCAACTACCTTTTGATTCCTCTAATCGCTTCTTTATATTGTTGACAATAACCTTGTTCGTGGATTCTGCTTGCCCATTATCCACTGGGTGATAAGGTATTGACGTAATCCTCCTATTTTGCCAACTTCGAAAATATTCAATGATTTGAGCTCCTATAAGTCGAGGGTCATTATCACACACAATCTCATTTGGTACACGGAATCGGCTATGATATTCCTCCAAATGAAATCCTTGACTTCCTTTTCTCGTACCTGTTTAAATGTGCATGCCTCTACCCATTTAGTAAAGTAACTAGTACGTATGAGAAAATATTTTACCTGTTATTTTGCTTGTGGTAATGGACCAATGATATCCATTTCCCATTTCATAAATGGCCATGGTGCAATTACTGGATGTAATAATTCCGGAGGTCTATGCATATTGTTGCCGTACTTTTGGCATTGATCACATTTTGCCACGAAACTTTCTGCTTCTTCTTCCATTTTAGGCCAATAATAGCCTGCTCTAATAAGGGTTCTTACCAATGACCTTCCTCCTACGTGATTCCCACAATGCCCCTCATGAATTTCTCTCATTGCATACTCGTTTGAGAAGGTCTGAGGCATCTTTCTAAAGGTCCTCCGAACATTTTGCAATATAAATTGCCTTGCTTTAGCAATAACGGGCAGTCCCTTTTCAAAGCGTATGAGCTTTCTTCTTATCTTCAGGCACGGTACCATAATGCAAAAAAGCAACAATTTTGTTCCTCCAATCCCAAGTTAAATTATTAAAATTTACCTAATTCTTATTAGGGTAAAAAACTGAATAAAATAAATGTATAACTGAGGCATTTGAATCGCTCTCCACATCAGCTGCTGATGTGAGGTTAGCTAGAGGATCTGCTTCAACATTTTCATTCCTTAGTATTTGTGTAACTTTCCAAGTTTGAAATTGCTTTATCTATTCCCCTACCTTTTATAGGTATTGTTGCATCCTTGTTTCCCTGGCTGTATAAGTCCCCAGCATTTGATTAACCACGAGTTGTGAATCACTCTCGGTTATAATCTGGTTTATGCCAAGTTCCCGTGCCAATTCTAGACCTGCAATCACAACCTCATACTCCGCTTCATTATTAGTCATGGAGTTACATTTAATAGCTTGTCGAATAGTTTCACACGTAGGTGGTACCAAAATAATTCCTAAACCTGCACCTTTTACGTTAGATGAACCATCAACAAATAAAGTCCAAGCTCCTGAGTTAGCTCTATTGAACACATGTAACTCTTTTTCTACTTCTAATTGCATAACTTTACTAAAATCAACCATGAAATCAGCTAATACTTGTGATTTTATAGCAGTCCTAGGTTGATAGGTGATTTCATATTCACTTAACTCTATAGCCTACTTATCCAATCTACCTGATAACTCATGTTTATGCAATATATTTCGTAAAGGGTAAGCAGTTACTATAGCAATAGGATGACACTGAAAATAAGGTCTTAACTTCCTAGATGTCATGATTAATGCAAGTGCAAGTTTTTCTAACTGAGGATACCATGTCTTCGCGTTTAACAAAGATTTACTAATATAATAGATGGGGGATTGTTTACCTTGCTCCTTCCGGACCAATACAACACTTACTGCTACTTCTGAAACGGCAAGGTAAACAAGTATCTTCTCCCTTGCCTTTGGTTTTGCCAGTAAGGGTGGATTTGACAAGTACATTTTCAAGTTCCTGAGTGCCTGTTGACATTCTTCATTCCATTCAAAATGATCATGCTTTTTAAGTCCCGAGAAGAATTTAAAGCATTTCTTCGGTGACTTAGAAATAAATCTCCCCAAAGCTGCAATTCTCCCTGTTAACCTTTGAAGAATCTTTTTTTGTTTGGAGGTATATCGGGGATTTCCTCAATGGCCTTAATCTGTGCATGATTTACTTTAATACCACGGTTAGAAACAAAGACTTACATGATGCAACACCAAATGCACACTTCTCGGGGTTTAATTTCATGTTATATTTGCGCAAAATTAAAAATGTATCAGATAAATGAGATATGTGATCCTTTGAATACTGAGTTGTCACAAGCATATCATCTATATACACTTCCATGGTTTTTCCTAAATGTTCTTGAAATATTTTGGTAACAAACCTTTGATACGTAGCACCTGAATTTTTTAGACCAAGGGGCATTACCTTATAACAATAAGTCCCCCTGTCTGTTATGAATAAAGTTTTTTCCTCATCTCCTGGATCCATTTAATCTGATTATAACCTGAATATACATCTAAAAAGCTTTAAAACTCATGACATGCCGTCACATCAATCGGTTGATCTATGTGTGGTAGTGGAAAAGAGTCCTTAGGGAAAGCTTAATTAAGATCAGTATAATCTATACAAACTCGTCACTTACCGTTCTTCTTTGGAACCACAATAGTATTAGCTAACCAGTTAGGATACTTTACCTCACGAATAAAACCAATTTTCAGCAATTTTTGAACTTCATCTTGAATCACCTTATTCTTGAAAGTTCCTTGCTTTATTTTCTTTTGTTTGACTGGAGGGTATGAGGGATCTTCATTTAATTTATGAGTCATTACCTCTGGTGGAATCCCTGTCATGTCAGAATGGGACTAAGCAAAATAGTACATGTTAGTTTTCAAAAATTCAACTAACTTACCTCTAATTTCTTGGCTAAGATTAGCTCCGACATAAACTTTTCTATCAGGCCATCAAGCAAATAACATGACAGGCTCCAATTCTTCTATTGTGGTCTTGATATTTTCATTTTCCTCTGGTTTTTGAATAAAATCAAGTCTTGAATCTATATTTATTTGCCCTCGCTCAGTTGAGGTTTGTGTTGTGGTGACCTCAACTATCTTCTGTGGTTGCTGTCTACCTTGATTTCTTGTGCTTGTATCTGCAACGGAATTGATCACCCTCGATGTATGTTGATCTCCACGAATTTGACAGATTCCCCATGGCGATGGAAATTTAATAACCTGATGCAAAGTTGAAAGCACTACATCTATTTCGTGGATCCATGGCCTCCCAAGAATCATGTTGTAAGCCATCTCCATATCTACTACCTGGAACTTTGTATCTTTGATGACACCTTCAGCGAATGTGGTGAGAGTTACCTCTCCTTTCATGACTACGCTGGAATTACTAAATCCAGACATAGTGTGGGCTTTTGTATTATTTTGTTATCGGTTTGCATTTCATGCAATACTCTTAGCAAAATAATATTTACCGAGCCACCTGGATCAATCAAAACTCATTTATATTAGTATCATATACAATTAAAGATATTACCAGTGCGTCGTTATGAGGTATTAATACGCCATCTGCATCTACATCATTGAATGTAATGTTATCTTCTTCTAAGGTGAGCCACACCCGTTTCCCTTGAGTAATTATTATTTTTGAAATCTTGTTAGTGGCAGTGTATGATATACCATTGATATCTTCACCTCCACATATAACTCCGTGAGATACCCTTGCTTCAATAAATGATCAACTTTACTTTGTAAAAATTTACAGTCGGATGTTTTATTTCCGTGGTCATTATGAAACTCGCACCAATGATCAAGGTTGCGCCTATTTGGATTTGATCTCATTTCCTTTGGCCATCGAACCTTATCTCCCATGCTTCTCAAAACAGCCATGAGCTCGGAGGTGCTGACATTGAAGTTATAGCCACCAAATCTTGCTTTTAAATTTGTATCATCATCTCATGGCTCATGAGTGTTTCGATCGTTCCTAAATCTCGAGCCTGACTCTCTATTCCTTGATATGTGATCGTACCTCTGATTGTCTTATTTTGATAATGAGTCTCTTCCCGCATGTCCCATGTAAGGCTCGTATCTATTTTTACCGGATCTTTTTTCGGTCTCCGCACGTTTTAAACTTACCTTTTCTTCTTTTTTGAAATCGTGGAACAATATCTTCCTCAATCCTCAGCTTCGTGCTATATCTATTATAAACATCATTCCACGTTGTAGCTCGGAATTCTCAAAGATTTTCTTTGAGTCTCCTTGCGGCTTCTGAGCTTTTTTCATTTAAATTACTTGCAAAAGCTATAGCTGCCCAATTGTCAAGTACATGTGGTAATGCCATTCTTTCACGCTGAAATTTATCCACGAATTCTCTAAGAAACTCTGAGTCTCCTTGCTTAATTTTGAAAATATCTTCCATTGTTTTTTTCGCATTTTGAGCTCCCGAGTGTGCTTTGATAAAAGAATCTGCAAGTTCAGCAAAAGACTTTATAGAACTTTTAGGTAGAAGAGAGTACTATGTGAGCACTCCTTTAGTGAGTGTTTCTCCAAATTTCTTAACTAACACAGATTCAATCTCCTTCTTAGTCGATTCGTTGCCTTTTACCCCCATCATAAATGCAGTCACGTGATCTCGTGGGTCTGATGTTCCATCATATTTTGGAATGTCAGACATTTTGAACATTTTTGGAATTGGAAGAGGAGCAACAGTTGGCTTACAGGGTTTATTGTGAATATCGATCCATATCTACTCATTTGATTACATTTGGCACCCCAGGTATTTGCTCTATGCGTTCACTTTGCTCCTTGAGTTGTCTCTGTAAGGTTAATACTAAGTTTTGTAAATCAGAATTAATCACATTACCTGGTTCCCTCTCTTGTGATTCATTGGGAGTCCCTCCGCTGCCTGAGTTGACAAGTCTAGAACGAGGTTTTTCCAAAGTGTTATTATTGGGAGTGGTGCAGGGGTTGCAACAGGTAATCGGTTAACAAGCACTTGAACAGCTTTATTGACATGAGTAGTAATTAATTTCTACAAAGCGTCATCAACGGTTTCAGCATTCTCAAATTGAGCACGCTCATTCATTTGAGACATATCAGGGGTTCCTTCACGAGATTGTCGGGGAGAGCCTTGTGGAGTAGGAATCGAAGTGTTAATATCTTGTGGACTCCCTGATTTTGTTAGTTTTCTTGGTTTTCTCGAACGTTGACATTGTTGTTCGACATAATTGATCAACAAGAAAAGTTAATCGAGAAAAAATAGATTATCAGATTCCCGGTAACAGAACCAATTTATTTAACCAAAAAATGAGATTTTAATCAAAGTTAGAATTATAAGAACACAGGTTACTGATAATCAAAAGAATGTATAAAGGAAAATAATTCAAGTGAAGGGTATTTCAAGAGGAAAGCGAGTAAACCAAGATATATTCCAATGATTTCGTGTCCTTAATTGATTAAACGTCTCCCTTTTAAAGGTGTCCCAAAAATATACATTTTGCCTGAATCATAATGGGGTTATTATGAGTAATTAAAGACATTGAATGCTACGTTACATAATCATTACATTCAATACAAATTCCTTAACGTATCTCATATTTAATGTCAATGAAATGTCGTATCTGCACTCTTTTCTATAGTCAGATTTATTCCTTTGGACCCTTAGATAAATGATTTCAATAGGTATGGGTGCTGAGTTAGTTGAATAACTACCTGTGCCTCTTCTTCTGTCATTTGCTCGTGGCTGTTGTTACTCGTGCCTCTTAGCTAGTTGTCATTCTTTGACCACTCAGTCAGATACTACTATTTGATGACACGGGGTGTGTGTTTGATATAACCGGAAATATTTTTTATAAAAATATTATTTTGGAAAATAAATAATAATTTTGTTCATTTTCTGGTGTTTTGGTATATAAATTAAGTAAAATAATTTCTCAAGAGTATTCATAAATAATTTAGATAAATAAACATGAAGCCACAAACTTTCGAACTAACAACCTTTCGAACTCACAAATTTCATAAACTCCTGAACCACTGAACTTTCGAAATTGCGAACTTTCGAACTTACAAAATATTATAATTTCTAAACCCGTAAGTTTCCAAATACATAAATCTCTGAACTCATAACTTTGGAACTTGTAAAATTTCAAACCCGTAAACCGAAAGATAAAATAACTAAAAATGAATATATATATATATACACACACACACACACACACACACAAATCGGGGAGAGAGGAGTGCAGAAAACAAAGAAATAAAAATTTAAAATTATAAAAAAAATAATTTAAAAAAAAAATTTTTGTGCGGAGGAGGGTGTAACAGGGTGGGTGGTGACGGCAAAAAAAAGTATTTTTGAAGAGAGGGGATAGGGTGAGACTGGTGGGGAAGGTAGAGAAGAAATTTTGAAAAGTATTTCTCTTCTCTCGATAAGGAAAAAATTTTCATCAAATAAATTATAAGAAAAATATTTTCTAAAAAATTTAAGTCAATCAAACAAGAAAAAATTAAAAAATATTTTTCAAAAAATATATTCCTTCATACAAAACACACCCTAAAAAATTGAATAAAAGGTAAGTAATATAGACAGAAAAAGATACATCAAAACTCCAACCTTTATTAGTCAAATAAATTTAAATCATAATATGTTTAAATTTATGTAATAGCATACTCAATAATTTCTGAAATTGTACAATAATGTATTTAATATATCCTCACAATATAGGATTTAGGAAAGAAATATATGTACATTAATCTTATCTAGGGATAGAAAAACTGTTTATGTCAAATAAATTGTAACATGCAAAAAGAAATGTCGTTTGTACTGATACAGATAAAGCACTCCACGAGAAGAAAAAACTGTATTTTAATATAAATCGTGTGATCATCACCTACCAAATTGAAGTACTAATATATCGTTTTTTGTTATTATTTTGAGTTGAGAATTTTTTGAAAATAATTTTTTTGTCTTTAAAAATAAGGATAAAATCTGTATACATATTACCTTTCCTAGATTTCACTTGTGAAATTAAATTAGGTTATTATTATTGTTATTGTGGTAGTTTACAGTGGTCTACTGAACTTGTGGTTGATTTGATTATTATGTCTAATCTCTAGCATTTGACATTTGTTCATTTTCCCTTTTTATATTCAAATATTAGTATTTGTTTATTGGGATTTTTACATATATATCCCATATAACAAACCTTATAACCACTCATGTTTAAGGTTATTATTTATTACATTTAAGTATACCATGTTTCAATATATGTACCAAAATTGACTTTTAAGGTTTAATTACCAATGATTTATTAGGGGCTTTATTTGTGGAACAAAATATTTCCATATTTTCTTTCCCCACTTTTTTCTCTTTCTTCCAACAGATTTTTAACCTTATTAATTATCAAGCTTGCTAATTCTTATTAGGCGATATCAAAATTTCTCCTTCTTTTCTTCGTTTGCTTTGTGGCAGGTTGGAAGTGAGAGGGAGGAGAACTGGCTCTAATTTGTGTAAAAACATTAGAACTTTTTATTTTTTTAATACTTTTGAATTAAAAGAAATGATTTTCTGTTGTTTTTTTGTGTGTTAAATTAATGAATTTAAACGAAGCGATATGGACATTGAAAATTCATATAATTATTCCAAATTGTTAGGATTTGAGGTTTAATTGTTATTATTATTAGTATTTATAGTGTGTAGGCAGAACTTATCCCTCAACTACAAAGATACATTTCAATTGAATATTATTTTCATGAATTAAGTGGATTAATAGTTGAGGAGCTTTAACGGTAAATGTTTTGGATATTTACTACCAATCTTCTGTATAGAATTTAACTCTATTGATAATGATAACATTTTTAAAGGTAACTACAATTACCTACAATACAGAGTTCATATAACTAAAAATATTGTAATTAATTGCTTAGATTCATGGAAATTAACTACAATGTTTTTTCTTTATCTACAATATTTTGTCTTTACCTATTATTCGATAACACATTTCGAAATCACTTACAGTACATTATAACTACAATAAGCAAACAGTTTACATTACTCAAGTATATTAGTAAACTTCTTTATTATCGTCAAAACGTATTACAGTTACACATCAAATTCCGATAATCTGGAATAACTAAAATATGTTGTGGAACATCCCATTTCGCTTCATCAGGAAGAGGATTAACTGGCAATTCATATGTAAGTAGTAGGCTCTTAGTTGTGTAATACGGTGAGCAATAGTTGTCTGGCCTTTCATTCCTATGCCTTAATGATGCCAAAGCATGTGCACATGGAAGTTCATCAAGTTGGAATTGTCCACAACTACATTTCTGATTTTCTAAACATACAATGTACCGCTTCACGCCATCTAACACGGTGTGTATATGATCTGTTGAAGCTCTCACCTACAATTCAAGATCAAAAAGAAAATAATAAGGTGTCAATAAGTTAACTATGTTAGCAACAATCAGTTAACTACAAATCAGCTACAAACAAACGGCATATAAACGTTAACTACATTTAACTACATTTGACTATATTTTTAAAACTCTCTGGAAATACTTCATATAACATTAACTACTATTAACTACAATTATCTACATTTTTAAAACTCTCTGAAAATACTTCATAACTACATTTAACTACAATTATCTACATTTTAAAACTCTCTGGAAATACTTCATAACTATATTTAACTACATTTTTAAAACTCTCTGGAAATACTTCATAACTACATTTAACTACATTTAACTACAATTATCTACATTTTTAAAACTCTCTGGAAATACTTCATAAAACATTAACTACATTTAACTACAATTGTCTACATTTTTAAAACTCTCTGGAAACAACTTCAACATCTACTACTTTTTTATTTTTTTTTTCCTGCACCAAACAAGAATATATTACCTTTAGTTTCTGGGATAATGTATTGTTATCTTCCAATTCTTTGTTGAATTTGTGCCCAATTGTAGACTGGAGAATTCCGTAGCTTGCAGTCTCAACAACCAAAATGGCGTCAACTTCAAAATCTCTGAAACTGCCATAGTTATCCCAATAACCATTACATTTAAGCATTATCGGAATTTTTGACATTGTAGAATCTCCTTAATGGCAATCACGGAGGAACTACAAAATAGATGAATGTAAACATCCTCAGCGACAATACAATACAAGATGATGTCTGAAATTCAAGTGTAGATTGTCTCAATTAGTAATCCGTAAAGAATTGCAGAATGATTGATTATGCTTGGAAGATATGTGCGTTAGAGCCTTTTCTGATCCACATAGAACTGCTTAATATGGAATATAGAGCACACTTACCGGCAGAAGGATGAAACTGATAAGTTCTCGCACACAGCTAAGCTTTTCCTCGTAGTTATTACACCCATGTTATACCTGATTTTCAATGGAGGAATGAGAGCAAGATTTCGGTTGCAGGATGGAGGAGAGAATCGGTTCAGTGTAGAGGCGAGATTAGGAGCATTTAATATGTTACCTTAACTGATTTCACCTTTAATTGGTAGAAAATCAGTGATTAATAAGAAGCCATTAAGATAGGCGTTATTTTAGGCTACACTTTAATAAGAATCTATTTTCTACCTTAATTATCTGCGTTATTTTTGGATGGGAAATCAGCAAATATTCCGTTTGGAATATATTATGTAACAAAAACATGGGATATGAGGGTAATAACCAAACAATGCACAATAATGATAATAAGGTTTGCTATTGGATATTTAGGTAAAAATCCCTTGTTTATTTAGATAACCTACCCAAAAAAACCGGCAAGCCCATCAACTTTGACAGAAGAGAGATAAAAGAAAGTTTAAAATTTTTGATGTCAAGGAAAAGTATTATCACCCTTTAATCTAATTTGAATAGTAAGAACGTCAAGTTTAACGGAAACGGAAGAATAGAATGTTCTGTGGAATTTTTTTTTTTTGATAAATAAAGACAAAAAAAAATATTTTTCACAGAACATTCTATATGAGAATATATAAAACTAGAGTACAATTTTCCTTTGAGAAACTAAACTCCCGTTTAGCCATAAATGTTGGCAACTTTGTCTCAAAAGAAGAAAAACTAAAATATTATTTGTTAATTGTTATGAAACAATAAAAGAAGAAGAGTATTGTAGAGCAAAGTAGAGAGAGAGAATTCTTATTGATATTTTTGGGATGATTCACAATGGGGTAAGACCCCTTATTTATAGGAGGAAAAATAACTTAGCCTCAAAGTAAAACTCTCTGCAAGATAGACATTCACTCTAATTAGAATTCCATTCTTAACACTCCCCCTTGAATGTCTACTCAATAAGTAATGTGCCTCGTTAAAACCTTAACTAAAATAAAACCCAATGGGAAAAAAAATCTAGAAAAGGAAAAAGAGTACACATGTTTAACAATACGCCTTTTGGTTGCCTCGTTAAAAACCTTGCAAGGAAAACCCAGTGGGACAAAACCTTGTAAGGGAAAAAGAGTGCAACGCGCATTAACTCCCCCTGAAAGAGCACCAATTCACATTCTTGAGCCTTCGCATTCCAATCTTGTGCACCATCTTCAAGAGATCGTTGGTAGAGATTTGATAAATAAATCAGCCATATTAACTATAATGAATATTTGCACCTTGGAATCATAACTCGTGGTAGATATATATAATGTCTTCACAAATATCGTGGAATGGCTTTTCAATATCTCCATAAATGTATCATTGCTATCATATTACTATGCTTATAGTTATAGCAAGATATATTTGTGCATAAATTGCACTGAGGAAGTGGTACCTCATGATCAAGAATTATAGATGCTTCAAGCAACTTAAATCCTTTATAGATTGTCATATAAGTTGAGTCATATAAGCCATATTATAGACTTTAGATGCATATCAAGTTTTCATGTCATGCTAGACGTATAAGATATCGAAAAACTGATTACACATACCATTGACTTTATACTTTCAAGTATTCGAACTACATGTCCAAAACTACATGTCTTTCATATGGAATCAATTCTACTTGAATTGTATCTCTTCCATTTGGCCAATATTTTGTTTGTATTCAACAAACTTAAGATCCTCATTGATATTTAGCGCTATCATAGATGTCGTTGACGAACATTTTATATCGGTTCCAGTAAATTTTCATAAAGACATAACATGGAGATCTCTTCATTCATATATTCAGGTACCTGAATCTCTCATGAGATTTTATAAAGTGTTATGTCATGTGATCTTCTAGATCACTTGCCTCCTTATTATGATCACTTTGATCATTTGCTCATCTTCTTTATTAAGAAGTTCTTTTTGAAACCGATTTGTCTATACGCTTTAAGCGTATTAAAGACTTTGTCCTTCTAGGACTTAATATGAGCATTTGCAGTGAGAATATAGTTACTTTCTTTGGGTCAGCAAATGTGTATGGCATGCTTTGCAATATGTTGCAATTGAATTATCTTTTTATGAACTTCAAGTTCATATTATGATATTCGAGGATCTATATATACAAATGATAATTCGTTCCATGTAACTTTTTCTCAAGTGTTTATCATGTCTCCCCCTCATGTTAGAAAAACTAACTTGTTTCCTCAACTCTGGGAAATCATCTTTGTGCATTATCATGTTAATATACACTGCACATCAATAATAATAAGATGAAATTATTTGGTTCCTGACCCTGAACCACTTGTGAGTTGAGAATATAATATACTCTCGTGTATAACGTATATCAAATTGATATAGATAACTTTGTTCTCATAAGCAATAATTTAGCTATTAAGTGGAGGCACTGAATAAATTATTTTGCTAAACCAACTATGATGTAAACCAACTTATCAAGATGAACTATCTTGAATAGAAAATCTGGAAATTATGCTCGAAATTAGATTACTGAGCAAGTTACCTTGCAAGCACCGGCCAGGTTGCAGGTTAATAATAATCAAACATGTAACCATATCATAGATGCATCGTATGTGGTATACATGGCAGGCGAATGGGCCCATATTCGCCTTTGATATTTTCAGAATTTATGGGATTCAACCCCAACTTTAGTTGGTCAATTAATTAATGAGAACAAGTAATATAAGAGAATTCGTAAAGAACTTTCTAGTTCTTTAATATTTACCCATGTGAATTCTCTATTATTGTTGCACATCATACTTAAATTGATATGGCTAACCCGAATGCCAATTGAATAAATTATCAATATTGATAAAATTCAGGTTTATATCATGACATGTGCAATTATCGATAAACTCAAAGTTTATTATGATATGGGTTTTTATATCAATATCATCCACTTTATTGTGGCATTCTTTTGTTTGTATAGTACAAATTGGAGAATAAAGCTGGTAGCTTTTCACATGCATATTATCATGCTACAAGTTGTAGTAATAGAAGATATCAAATCTTTCTTTTATTTATAGTCTCAATATAATCAATCGCTTCGCATATACTTTGGAAACTGAATAAGTTTCTTTGAGACTTACTACAATACAATACCTTATTGGTAATCAATTATGTTTCTCCAAAATAATATAATTGGCTCTTAAAGTTGTACCATTATGGTCATGTCAAAATTATATGCAATATATGTTTCTTGCATTATTATTGTCCTTTAATAATCATATTGCCAAAATATTTTGGCGTACAATAGGTACGTGACCAATGACCATTCATGCCATAATAATGACATTATTTTCTTATATCATCTCAACCCTCCTTCTAGAGGTGAGTGTGGTATATTCAATACCAATAGCATGTTCATATTCTTCCAATAATGAATATGTATTCATGAATCATATGTTGTCACATTCACACCATGAATGGATCATAATCATCTATATGTGCTGTATAAAATCTCATGTCAAATCGATGACATATATTACTTTCACAGAGTGAAGGAATATTTTGAGAATCCTTATTATTCTCATTATCACAATGATGACGATTATAATTTCATCGGTTGCCACGTCCATATCCATTGATATCTTCACGGTAATAATTTTGTCTTCTTTCAGACTTATTACATAGTGCTATCATATTTTCTGCGGGGATATGTAATTTTGTTATCCTCTTCAAATCCGTAAATGCGCCTGGCATTTGATTTGCTATTCTTTGCAAATGAATAATCTTTTGCACCTCTTTTTCACAAATAGAGGCACGCAGATCAAGATGAGATAATGATGGATTTTTCCACAAAATTTCCCGTTTGGTTTCACCACCAACTTCTCCCCCTAATTTTGTGAAAAGTGTCTCATCGAATTGAAAGTCTGCAAATCATGCAGTGAACAAATCCCCTGTCAATGTTTTGAGGTAGCGAATAATGGAGGGCGATTCAAACCCAACATGTATTCCTAACCTTCTTTGCGGACCCATTTTGGTGCGGTATGGCGGTGCTACAGGCACATATACTGCGCATCCAAAAATTCTTAAATGGGATATATTAGGTTCATGACCCAAAACTAATTGCAACGGGGAATATTTGTGATAATTCGTCGGTCTGAGACGAACTAGCATTGCTGCATGCAAAATGGCGTGACCCCAAACCGAAGTGGGCTGCCTCGTTTTCATGAGTAATGGTCTTGCAATCAACTGCAGACGTTTAATTAAAGATTCTGCAAGACCATTTTGAGTGTGAACATGAGCTACAGGATGTTCCACTTTTATCCCAATTGATAAGCAATAATCGTTAAATGCTTGGGATGAAAACTCAGCAGCATTATCTAGTCTAATAGACTTAATTGGATTATCAGGAAATTGTGCTCGTAATCGAATTATTTGTGCCATTAATTTTGCAAACGCAAGGTTGCGTGATGACAATAGACACACATGATACCATCTAGAGGATGCGTCTATTAAGACCATAAAATATCTAAAGGACCCACTAGGTAGGTGAATAGGTCCACAAATATCCCCTTGTATACGTTCCAAAAACGTAGGTGACTCAGTTCCAACCTTTGTTGGTGATGGTCTAATAATTAACTTGCCTTGATAACAAGAAGTGCAAGAAAATTCATTATTGAAAAAAAATCTTTAAATTCTTTAATGGATGCCCATATGAGTTTTCTATAATCCGTCTCATCATAATTGATCCAGGATGTCCCAATCGGTCATGCCAAAGTACAAAAGTATTGGAATCAGTAACCTTTTGGTTTACTGTGGAATGTGCCTCAATTGCACTAATTTTTTGTCCAATACAGGCCACAAGATAAAGATGGGAACTTCTCAATAACCCTCTTTTGGCCAGAGACATTCTTTGTAATGATGAGGTATTCAAGATTATTCTCATCTATTGTCTCAATATGATATCCATTTTGACGGATATCTTTAAAACTCAACAAGTTCCTCTTGGACTTGGAAGAGAACATTGCATTCTCTATGATAAATATTGTTCCTTTAGGCAGAGTTATAGTTGCTCTTCCGGAGCCTTCAATCAATTTACTACTACCAGAAATTGTAGTAACATCTGCCTTACACATAGTTAAATGAGAGAAATATTTCTTCTCTTTGAATATTGTATGTATCGTACATAACAACAACAACAACAACAACAACTACCCAGTATAGTCCCACAGAGTGGGGTCTGGGGAGGGTAATATGTAGACGAGCCTTACCCCTACCCGAAAGGGCAGAGAGGCTGTTTCCAATTGACCCTCGGCTCAGTTGTTCCTTAACAACAAGATCTTCTATTATGAGAGATTCAAATAATGTTCTTAACATATACCAATCATACATTTGTCTTATTTATTAAATCAAGTCAAGGGGCAATATGATAATTTCTTTTCAGATGGCAAAATGACATTTGGATTCGAAGAATAGGCTAAAAAAAACATTATCTATTCTTACTTAAATCTAAGAACATATTAGCATCAACTAACAAAGACACCTTACTTTGAATTGCTAAACGAGTATCTACTTTATATCTGACAGATTAAGGT